>BHDV01003145.1:265154-302425 GCA_005406045.1 Adoxophyes honmai | reverse complement strand
GCAATAAAAACTCTGAATGGAAATTGTCTGCGCGCCATTTAGAGATTTTATTGCTCCGCAGACTCGATCGCACAAAAGTCTGTCGTCTGCGCAGCGCCTTAGGTCTTCAGTTAGATAAAAGAGGCATAATAGTGACATTTAAAAAAGTTTTGAATGCAGTTTTTTTTAATGAAAGAATGTGTTTCCGTAACGTAGTCTGGGGTATTTTTTTCCCAACTGTTATCTCAAAGACAGTGTCAGTACTACATACAAACATACACACAATACATGGCTGTTTCCCAAATGGGGCAGACAAAGCACATGAAATGCTGTTGCACATTTTGTTATTATTTCCAGCATGTTTTTAGAATTTCAGTTCGACAAAAGATAATAGTGACCATTAAAAAAACCTTTTTTTTATAGCAATGTTTGTCATAAAAAAATCGTGCGCCATCCCAATTTAATTTAAAGAAAAATTTAATGCAGTTTTTATTATCACACTGAGGAAACTTAAGAACTCAATATTCTTTCTAAGCGGTAATATCAAAGATGGCGTCTGTCTTGACTAAACACACGCTTGTTACTAAAGGATTTTGATCAAATACCGTTTTGAGAATCACAATCTTTATGGGATTCTGCCTATCTCTTTTAGGGTACCGCAGTTTTGTTATGAGTTCGAATTTATTTAACAACTAGCTTTCCGCCCGCGGCTTCGCCCGCGTGGAACTCGATTAAATTGCGGTATAAAGCACAACTATAAGAAAACTTCTCATTTCAAACGACACACAGCGCCATCGATCTATCATCTATCGATCGGTCATCGATCGATATCGATCTATCATCGATCGATATCGATCTATCAAGCAAACTATATTTTTGTTTTCCCTCGGGAACATCAATTTTTCCGGGATAAAAAGTAGCCTATTATTTAATCCGGACTACTATCTTTACGTCTGCAAAATTTCAAAGCAATCGATTCAGTAGTTACGTATTGCGGAACAAACAAACAAACAAACTCACTTTCTGACTTATAATATTAGTAAGGATTTAAGTTTTTATTTAACGTACACTGAGGAAACTTAAGTATTCAATATTCTTTCTAAGCGGTACCTAATATCAAAGATGGCGTCTGTCTTGACTAAACGCTTGTTACTTGGACCCCACCCTAAAGGATTTTGATCAAATACCGTTTTGAGAATCACAATCTTTATGGGAATTTGTCATGGTTTTGTCTCGACTTTATGGCTAGCAACCTGTCACTATTATATTACCTCTTATATCTGTTTTTAAACCCAAAACGATGCTAGAAGTGGCTGCAAAGCGTGAAATAGTCATAATCATGGATATGTCTATTTCACGTTTCGTGTGCTCTGCCTACCCCATTTGGGAACATAGGCGTGATTTTATGTATGTATGTATGTAATCTTTATGGGATTCTGCCTATCTCCTTGAGGGTACCGCAGTTTTGTTATGTGCTCGAATTTATTTAACAATTATTCCCCACCGCTAAAATGCACCATAAAAAATCCGTGTAGTGTCGGTTTTAATAGAATAAAATAAATAGAATAGCACCTATCCATTTCTTCCGTGGATGTTGTAAGAGGCGACTACGAAGAGATTAAATTATATTTTGGGCGTAATGCTAACAGCTTCTCACTATCATACGTGCCAACTTAACCTAAGAAATATGCGAGATGTGGCTCCGAAGCGCGAATTTGTCATGGTTTTGTCTCTGAAGCGTTTTATGCGCTCTGCCTACCCCATTTGGCAATACAGGCGTGACGTATGTTATCTAACTGTAGACCAAAAAACTATGATAAAAGTGTCTATGAAATGTGTAAAGGTCTTCGCTCATTACAACAACTCAACGTCGACTCGACTTTATGCCTAATATTGAAATTTAAGCCCTATGTCATATGTTGTAGGTTGAATTTCAAAAAATGATACTTTGAAAACTCGTCGTACACTACTTTAATATCATTTTTTGAAATTCAACCTACAACATATGACATAGGGCTTAAATTTCAATATTAGGCATAAAGTCGAGTCGGCGTTGGGTTGTTGTAATGAGCGAAGACCTTAAAACTCATCATTTGGTCTATGTGACCTCCCGTCGGTCTACTCCATTCAGTTATGTAAGTATGTATGTAATTTATCAATAACTTCGTATGATCTAATGCATTTTGGCGCCTTCACGTCCAATAACGAACCCTAAATTTAATCCTGAAGGGATAACTGATTGGTCCTGACATGTTGCTAACTTGGAGTTAAGTTACTTTAACTCTGGTATAAGCTTTAAGTATATTTATGTATCTTAAGTGTATATTTATGTATATTTCTGTAAGAAAGACCCTGGATGGCAGCAACAAACAAATTTTATGTCGGTAAATATGTATGTGTGTATAGGAAATCAAAAACTACTTTCATCGAACTATCCCTTCCCGACCCATCATAGAACCTATTTTACAATAAATGTCATAGCTTAAATATATGTTTAAAATATCACTTCTTCATTTCTTCCATGGATGTCGTAACAGTGATTTTAGGAAATAGGTTAAATATGGTTCAGACGACAGACTAACAATATGTCAGTAATATACCCTCCTTCATCAATATTTCAACTTAAAATAGTGTAAAAAACATGATGTATGTGTATGTATGATTAAAAAATCAAGATAAATGCATTTCACAAATTGTAAAATAAATAAAAGGTTTTTAAACCATATTTATTTTTCCAAACAAAACACTTAATCTAACTCCTTTCTGTTAAATATTGTAAAACTCATATCGAACATATCTACATCTCAAAATTTTCAACATATAGTCACCCAATCACCATCCAATAAAAAAAACATAATCTACGCTAATCCGCGTCCATCCTACAACCACTCGATAATATGTCGAGCGATAAAATCGAGTGCCACTTACATGCCTTCCAAATGGACAATGTCGCCGCTGATGTACATTTCAGAATGCTCGTTGCGTCAATTGGACCCTCTTAAGTATCGTGGTTCTCAAAGTTTTTTTTTTAAATAGGTGTTTAATTTTTACTTCACCGTAATATAGAAAGACATAGCTGGAAAAAGACGAGGTATAAGGTGTTCTTTTTCATGGCAACTGATGTGAAACATGGATGCATGAACAAGAACTACAAATTAAAAAAAGTTGTGACTTTATACTTTATTCAAGAAAAGTCAGGTGAGATAAAAAACTTAAAAAAAATCATACTTACGATTATTTTATAAAAAATCACAAAGTTGATTGAAAATCTGCTAGAAGTAGCTGCGAAACGTAAAACAGTTATGGTTGCGACTATGTAGCGTTTCGCGTGCTCTGCCTACCTCGTACGATGCAGGTGTGATGTACGAATTTTGAAACATAATCCCATTAACACAATATTTCAATTGCCACTTTATTTAGGACTAACCTCAATAGTGCTAAACTAAATAACCGCTATAACCTTCAACTGCCAATTACCTAACACTCACCGAACTTCCTAATCGAAACATCAAAACTTCCAACCTAAAACAAAATAGTCAACACCAGATTGAAAAGTTTGAGCTCCCCTGGCCACGGCTGTCAAGCGGCCACCGCGCGCCGTGATTGGCCAGAATTGACCGGTCTCAACTAATCGACAGGGCTCGACAACCCTCGGTCTTGTTTTACAATGTCACAAACGTACGACAAAAAGTTGATTGGTTCCGAACTGTGGAGCATTTTTGTGTGTCGTTACGATTTCTTTGTATAAAAACGACGAAACAATTTAGTTAAAAGCATATAGACATAAAAGTTACTGATTTTTAGTAAGTTTGTGTGGTTTTGTAGACTAAGACTTAAAAGATATAATAAAAGTAATAACTTCAGTCGTAACAAAAATCTCTTTCTCTCACTGTGGCCAAACAAGATTAAAAACGCGTTTAATTTGATTATACGCTTTGATATAAATGTGTTATTTATTTAAGCAAAAAGCTACTCAAATAAACAGGGTAGTAATTAACTCTCAGCGGTCGACAACCTGCGGCTAAAATATGTGTTATTTGTTTTTAGATCTGAAGCAGAAACTAAGGCGCTGCGCAGACGACAGTGTTTTGTACGATCGAGTCTGTGGAGCAATAAATTGTCTGAATGGCGCGGTGACAGTTTCCAGGAATTTCCATTCAGAGTTTCGTGGAAGATGTCAGCGCGCCATTCAGAGAATTTATTGCTGCGCAGACTCGATCGCACAAAACTCTGGCGTCTAAATGAAAAACCATTTCATTGTCAGTCTGTCGATCTATTTGTCAATATCCATTTTTCACGAACACTTAGTCATGTAACATTAAAATATATGTATAAGTCTACGTAGTAAATAGCCAACAATTTTTTTGTTTTAAATAAGATAGGTTTGCTTTGTCCTCTAAGCATACCTAACCTTTATCAATAGTCACCTCTAACGATATCCACGGAAGAAATGGAAAGGTGTAATTCCAATCCCACACACCTGTATCTAAATAAAATTCAAAACAGGTATTACTCATGAAACAAAAAGTATACCTGTTTAGTTAATATTGAGACTAGCTCAACACGTTTCGGTTCAACCCGTGACCCAGTATCATAGTTATAAATATTAAGGACACCATTTTCAGATTCACATCACGTTTAGCAAGTTATGACTATATTCAGAAAACGCTTTCCTACTACTAAATGACGACAAATAACGTCATATAAGACACCAATTTATTTTACGACAATTCTTTTACGTCACCGTTTAATACGTGTCGATGAACCATATATTATTATATCAGTGTTAAATATAGTTCTTTATTGGTTATGTTGTTTTGATAGACAATGATAGAACATGAATTTACGGGCATCGCAGACGACAGACTTTATGTGCGATCAAGTCTGCGGCGCACAAAAAGTCTGCGAGGTATGCATTGTGCGCCGGACTTTTTGCGCGACGTGTGTTACTGCATATTATCCGTACCAATATATAAATGTGAAAGTGTGTTTGTTTGTTTGTTTGTCCGTCTTTCACGGCTAAACGGAGCGATGGATTGACGTGATTTTTTAGATAGAGATAGTTTAGGGCATGGAGAGTGACATAGGCTACTTTGTGTCTCTTCAAAACCTCCCATTTCCCTAAAGTGAGGGGTGGAAGTTTTCAATGTAGAAAGCTATAAATTGGTATGTGTGCTATCTGTTCTATGATACCCCGAATTTAACGCGAGCGGAGCCGCGGGCAAAAGCTAGTAATTTTATAAATTCTATTTTCACAGACTAAAAAGTCCGTCGTGGATAGTCTGTCGTCTGCGCAGGGCCTACAATGAGATTTCGGGTTTAGTAAGACACCATTTCTACCTTGGATGTCGTAAGGATTTAGGTTGAGGTGTATTCCATTCCATTATTTAAAAAAGCCGTGGTAGCCCAGCGGTTCGACCTGTGGCCTCTCAAGCAGAGGGTCGTGGGTTCAAACCCCGGGCTCGCACCTCTGAACTTTTCGGAATTTATGTGCGATATCGAATTTGATATTTACCACGAGCTATTCGGTGAAGGAAAACATCGTGAGGAAATGCACATAGCGACGAAGCAATTCAATGTTGTGTGTGAAGTTCCCAATCCGCACTGGGTCCGCGTGGGAACTATAGCCCAAGCCCTCTTATACTGAGAGGAGGCCTGTGCCCTGCAGTGGGACGTATATAGGCTGGATGATGATGATATTCCATGCGACAGGCTAGCAACCTGTCACTATTGTACTACATCTTCCATCTGGTTTCAAACCTAAAAATATACTAGAAGTGGCTGCGAAGCGTGTACTAGTTATGATCATGGTTTTGTCATGTTCCGTGTGCTCTGCCTACCCCATTTGGGAACACAGGCGTGATTGTATGTATGTACCATCGAACCAATTGATTACAGACCCACCATAGAACCTTTTCACAGTGAACGTCATAGTGACATTGCATTGCTTGACAAAGGAAATGTTTATGACGTTTATTGTGACAACGTTCTGCGGTGGGTCAGGAATCAGTTGGTTCGATAGTACATATCGTCTTATTCACTGGATTAGCGAGTTGAAGTGGCAATAGGCAGACCACATTTAAACCAGTTTTTTTTACTTATCTTTTTTTGTGTTCACTCTAATTTCACATGTTTTGTCAATCGCTTGAAGGTCAAAAAGAAGGGATCCCTTAACGGATATGTTCGCCTTTATTCTTCTAAATTGTTCTTTACTTGTTATTTCATCATGTTTGTTTTGTCCCCCGTGTGGTCCCGGGATTAAATCACCTAAAAGCACCTCCCCCTTTCTTCCCGTACCTAGGTGTCGTAATCATAAGAATCCATTCTGGGAAAGGGTTAGTGTATTGTGGGCGATGGGCTAGCGACTTTTCACTGCAATATCACGTTTAACCATCTGGTTACCCTGAAATTGCTACGCGGCACCTGATTTTTGAATTTATGTGCTTCGCCTACCCTTCTTGGGAATACAGGCGTGAGAATATGTATGTACGTATACTAGCTTTTACCCGCGGCTACGCTCGCGTTAAATTCGGGGTAACACAGAAGAGATCTTTTTAGTCATTAATAGCCTGCATGCCAATTTATAGCTATGTATCTTTTTGTACAATAAAGAGTTATACAGAATCAAAGTAAAACGCAAGGTTAGTTAGCTTGTTTAGTGCTTCAAAAACTACTGTCATATTCGTGACGGTATTCCCCTATTTTATAGGCGCCCTTGTCGTCTAGACAGACCGGATGTTAAACCAGTTTTACTACGACAAAGTCCCAAGTAACTTCAATTTGCACCCAAACATCGCCTAGTTGCCTTCATGATAAGGTTTAGTTTAGATAGTCGTGGGAATATACGTAGGATGTTTGAGCTGGAATACCCAAAAGGTTGGGCTCTTAAAAGAATGTACATAAACCGGCGAAGTTATGACCTATTTTCTTGATAAATCTGGGTTTTAGCCCCGAAAAATGTTAGTGATTGATAAGTTTAATAACTAACACGGTTTTCGTTAGATGGATTTCAAAGTAATTTAGAATATAAAATTGGTTTATAAGAATGGCTTCAATTTTATATAAGAATCGTGCCGATTTTGTTAGATAACATTAAAAATATGTACAGTCACGAACCGGGATTGTTGAGCCACTTGCCACTGTTCGCAATTTAGACGTGTAATCAATGACTGATGCGACAGACTAGATGTCAGCTACTGGATTAGTATTACACGACCAAGTTACAAACATAGGTAAGTGGCTCTAATTTTTTTCAAAACGAAATGTAGCCTATGTCAATTCGGAAGAATGTAGCATTCTAATAGTGTTTTATTTTTAAATCGGCCCGGTACTTTTTGAGCCTATTCACTACAAACATACAAAAATACAAACAAACAAATCTTTCCTCTTTATAGTATTAGTATAGATAATGTCTCTACTAAAATGTTTAAAAATCAGTCTAATTCGCGCCATTTTATATAAGTTGTTAAGTGACAAAGAAATTATGCGCTACAAAAAACTAAAGTGTGAATTAGTGCGGAGACTCCGCGTGCAAAATATCGATAAAAATAACTAACATCGAAATGTTTAGGTAATTTTCCCTAATAAGTAGATTATTAGCACATCTAAATAACAAGCACACCTCGTGTAGTGTAGTGACACCGTTCCATTTCTTACGAGGATTTCTTTTTAAAGTTACTTGAAAGATTATTCTTAAAGTTTAAGTAATTAACATAAATGCAAACAGAAACCGTGGCATTTTGCGAAAGTATTTCAATTGGCACTCAGAGCCGTTGAAAAAGCGCGAAACCACTTCATCTTAATTAACCGGAGGCATCAAGATTTAAAAACAACAAATAAAGACCAATTAGACCGTCACCTTAAAACAAAATTACTCCTTTATTCGCGCCAAATTACTTCTTCAAGAGAATTTACGCAAAAACCACTTAATTCCCTAAGTGGCAAAAACAAAGTTTCGCTTTAATGAGGGCGCAATGATTCACGGGGACAATCATCATTTATCATTCATTTTTTGCGATGACGAATCTCGATTTTTATTCGGCTATGTGGATTTGAAAGGCTCACCGAGTCATTGTCATTCCGTCGCGGTTTGATGATGCATCAGGCACTGCGTCATTGTTCGATGGAAACTTGACATCTTAAATGACAGGTAGCAGTTTATGTCATCACTAAAGGAATGCACTACAATTAAAAGCATACGCGTTTTATAGCCACCTTTGACATAATTTTAGGTCTGCATACAACTCTCCATTTCTAACGTGGCCATCGTTATAGACGAATAAGGATATAGGTTTGAATTTGCTTTATGGTTACTTTTCTAACTACTTATTATAACTTTTCTTTCATTTGGCATAGTCATGGTTTTTATTACATTTCCCGTGTGCTCCGCCAACTACATTTGGGATCATACGTATGATTGTATGTGTATGTAATGAGGTATAATAGTGACAGGTTGCTAACCTGTCGCCTAAAATTATGTATTGTATGACTCTTTATTGTACAAAAAACAAGTTACATAATAACAGCTTCACATACAAAGGCGATGTTATCCCCGAGGGGATCTCTGTCAGTTAACCTGCGGGTGATTGACAGGATGAAGGGAAACGAGTAAACATAGAAAAAAGGAAAGTTATAGAGATAAAACCTAAAACTTATTATGGTGTTATAGAGGTGGTATTTATTCCAAACCCGACACTTACCAGGTAATTCCACCAAAACTAACCCCACACGTCATATCACGTAAACTTAATAACGGAAACAATAACACAAACAAACAAAACTTCGCACCGTGTCACTTTTATTAATATAATATCGCGATCCATCACATATGATGTATGGCTGAAGATTAAACGTATAGAAAAGATGGCACATTAGGAGATATAGAAGATAAAATGGGGTGAATTTCACGTTGTATTAATAAAGGTAAAACAACCATTTATCAGAAGAGATGAACTTCACGCGTGAAAATCTCAACAGTCATCTCAAAAAAATTAAAGCTATTTTATAAATTTTCATAGATTTAGTAAAGTTGCCGGATGTAACCGTGGTAGCCTAGCAGTGTGACCAGTAGCCTCTCATGCAGAGGGTCGTGGGTTCAAACTCCGGGCTCGAACCTCTGAATTTTTGGGAATTTATGTGCTAAATCTAATGTGATATTTACCACGACCTATTCGGTGTTAGAGAATATCGTAAGGAAACCTACACACAGCGACTTAGTAATTCAATGTTGTGTGTGAAGTTACCAATCAGCACTAAGCCCGTGTGGGAACTATAGCCCAAGCCCTCTCATCCTGAGATGGGGCCTGTGGTTTGTAATGTGATGTCTATAGGTTTGATTATTAATATAGTCTATTTGCTAGTATACATAAAATTAGAGACATTATTACAATTTTTAATGATTTTAATAAAACAAGTGCACAAAGAAAAGCTAATTCAGTAAAATACGCAGCCATATTTTAATAAACTAGCTCACTCGTAAAAGTATCACAACAGACGAACATTTTCAATTTAACGATATTAGTTAATATGTTATGACATAAAGGCGAAATATACGGCTTTAGTATTCTCAAAGAGGTCGTAAAGGACGACATATATTTTCGTCACATTCTCGCAGAACAAACGGATTTATGACACACTTAGGTATTAATGAACACTATATTTGTGGGGTGATGTATGACTGCAAGACTGAAATGTGTATTTTGTGTGTAAAATAAGTACGAATACAATCCAAAACATATCTACACTAATATTATAAAGAGGAAAACTTTGTTTGTCTGTTTGTTTGTTTGTTTGTTTGGTTGTAATGAATAGGCTCAGAAACTACTGGACCGTTTTTAAAAATTCTTGCACCATTCGAAAGCCACATTATAGACGAAAAACATTGGCTAAATTTTATTAAAAAAAAAAGAATCTGTTAAATATTTGGGTTTAGATATCTACATCTACACTAATATTATGAAGACGAAAACTTTGTTTGTTTGTAATGAATAGGCTCAGAAATCTACGACCCCAAAATCCGAAATTTACGCAAACGAAGTCGCGGGCGGAAAGCTATACATACATATATTACTTAATAGTAGGCAAAAAAAAATTATGGTTGTCTTTTTCACATTTCGTGCGCTCTGCCTACCCCATTCAGGATTGTAGGCGTGATTATAATGTGTATGTATGTAAACAAAAAATAAAGGATTCTTTTCCGTAAGCGTACTCTCTTTGATAAATCGAAAAAATAGTTAAGATTAATTCATCACACAGATAGTATTTTATCTTATTATAAAGATAATGTGTCTTACTACAAGTATTTGAATAAGAACGTAGTTATTTTTATAGCGTCTATTAATGAATAAATTATATTTTCCCACCATTTGCTCATCTTAGACGCGCAAATATAATTTATCATACATACACACGCAACTAATATTTTATCAAAAATACTAACCAATTAATCTGTCAGTGTTTAAACAGCACGCGACAACAAATCAAAATAATTACAAACAAACTGACGTTTTCATTTTATCGACTGTCGATAAATCATAACTACCGCTCCTCACTAGTTTGGACGAGTATGCAAATATGGCGGACATTTGCATAAAACAAATCTGCAGCGACCAATTATAGTTATTTATAATTAAATGAAACGCGGGAGGTCTTGATGTTATAGTTTATTTAGTTAGACTAGTTACGCGCCCCGGATTCACACGGATTCGCCAAGAAAAAAAAACTTTTCTATTAACATACATACATACATACATCACGCTCGTATTCCTAAATGGGATAGGTATAGCAAACGAAAAGCTACAAGACAAACCCATGAGTATTTCATGTTTCGTGGCCACTTATAGCACACTAGCTGTGCCCGCGACTACGTCCGCGTGGCATAGTGACTAATTTCCCTCCGTTTTTTCCACATTTTCCAATATTTATTCGCTCCTATAAGTCGCAGCGTGATGTTATATAGCCTAAAGCCTTCCTCGATAAATGGTCTATCCAACACAAAAATATTGTTTCAATTCAAACCAGTAGTTCCTGAGATTAGCGCGTTCAAACAAACAAACAAACTGTTCAGCTTTATACATACATACATATATATTCTCACGCCTGTATTCCCAAGAGGGGTAGGCAGAGCACATGAATTCAAAAATCCAGTGCCACGTTTAGCAATTTCAGGGTAACCAGATGGTTAAACGTGATATTGCAGTGACAGGTTGCTAGCCTGTCGCATAAAATGTACCTTAACCTAATTCCTTAGTATCCTCTTACGACATCCACGGAAGAAATGGAGAAGTGTTATTCAATCCCGAGATCACACAGGAACCACCTGGCTCTTTATGTACGTAAATAAATATACATACCTACTCATTTCCAAATGGGGTAGGCAGAGTACACGATATGTTACATAGACAAAACCATGAGCATCACTACTCGTTCACTATACGCAAGTTACTATAAAAAAAAAATGTACTTAGTTTAAGAGGATAGGAGTCGCCCCGCTTCAAACCGCTTCTCCATACAAACGTAGTCCCCTGTTTTCTCCGTGAATAATGACATTAGAGCAAAAAAAAATTTTACGTTATATTTGTATCTGTTTTGACTATGCCCCTATGTTTTGCTTTTATCGATATTCTAAAAAATAAAAAAAATAAAAATAAAAAAATCGAAAAATCGAAAAAAGCAAAACATAGGGGCATAGCCAAAACAGATACAAATATAACGTAAAAAAATTTTTGCTCTAATGTCATTATTCACGGAGAAAACAGGGGACTACGTTTGTATGGAGAAGGTGGTTTGAAGCGGGGCGACTCCTATCCTCTTAATGTTTGTCTGTTCATAGAATAGCTAATGGAATATTAAAATAGTAATTCTTTGAAACCTTTCGGAGAGCTAGTATTTTTATAGACTTAAAGTCGACGTTCGATACGAAAAGCGATCGCTAAATGTTTTCCGATAGCGAAGGCTATCTTAAAGATAAACTTTAAAGATAAAATTGAAGATAAGATGTGCTTTAAGAAACAATAAATGCAGATACAAGAGCAGTGAAAGGAGCGGAGACGCGTTTAATTTGTTTAAACATAAAAATATTTCATAATGATAATATGCCTCGCGCCTGTATTCTCTAATGGGATAGGCAGAGCACACGAAACGTGACATAGGCAAAACCATATTTTATGACTATTTCACGCTTCGGAGCCGCTTCTCGCAAAATTTTAGGTTTGAAAACAGATGGAAGAGGTAGTATAATAGTGACAGGTTGCTAGCCTGTCGCCTACAGCATACCTTAACCTATTTCTTTAGACGCCTCTTACGACATCCACTGAGATAGTGGACAGGTGTCATTCTAGACCCGACAGCACACGCGTGTATATGGGTACACGGGTTAGTATTAGATATGTTTAAAACAAATAACCAAAATATTAATAAATAATTTTAACGTTACAATTTTTTTTCTAGATGTATGTATATGGCACCGGAAAATAACACATTCCGTAAGTTTATAAATTTCCTAAAAAATTTCAGGAAATTTATAAACTTTCGTAAGATTCCAAACGATAGACAAATTGTATTATTTTACGGCCGCATTTTCGTAAAATAATCAATTTACGTTAGGTTAGGTTAGGTTAGATTATGTTAGTTTAGATCAGATTAGGTATAGTTATATTAGATTAGGTTAGATTATATTAAATTTTGCAAAAATTTGGGCGTAAAAACATTTTTTGTCTCCCGTTTGGAATCTTACGAAAGTTTATAAACTTCCTAGGAAATTTACTTCAACATGTTTAACATAGCCTTTCTTTGTTGTCGGTCTCAATTATCAAGTGTCCTGTCTGATTCTCAAAGGTTGGCTGTAAGAGATCCCTGATAAGTCCGCCTTTGTACTTCGCCTTTTTACTTGTATATGAGTTTTGTATTTCGTATTCTTTCCTTTTGTACAATAAAGTGTTTACTTACTTACTTACTTATAACCTATTTAAATAACATAATATTGTCCACTCCATTCCTTTCCCTGCCCCGTGGGTAACCTTTGCAAATGCATCCAGTAACTTCGCTCTATCGCTTTCAGTGGGAACAAGCTTATCAGCCAAAACAACTGATGTCGATAGCGAAAGATATTCCGATTGCGTTTGCATGTTCGCATGGTAATGGGTTGTGGGGGGTTCAATTTAAAATCACTGTCAATGTGCTTGTGTTTTTGCGTCGTATATACAGTACCTGTGTGGTGTCAGGATAGAACACCTCTCCATTTCCTCCGTGCATGTCGTAAGAGGCGACTAAGGAAATAGGTTTAGGTATTTAGGCGACAGGCTTAGACCTGTCACTATTCTACCTCTTCCATCTTTGCGAACCTAAAACTATGCTAGAAGTGGCTGCGAACCGTGATATAGTCATAATAATGGTCTTGTACAGTAGGCAGAATTTTTTGTTTCACTGGCTATGATCCTGACATACCTCTTTCGCTTCATCCATGTTTACATGTCATACACAGACATACACACATACACATAAGTCAAACCCATAACTATTTTCTAGTAACTTTTACTATAAGTAAGACGTAAGATGTATTATAGTGACAGGTTGCTGCCTGTTACCTGACGCATACTTATTCCTTAGTCGCTTGTTACGACATCCACGGAAGAACATGACCGGTGTTATTCTAAATCCGACATCACACGGCAAAAAAAGCTTGCTTTTTACTGATATAATAACAAATCGATAAACATTTGTAAATTAAATGAAATGTACCGACAATGAAAGCGATTTGGATTCCAAATAAATTACTAAGAGATCCAACCCGTTTTCATTGTCCTCGTGTGTAGTTACTTTCGCATTAACAGCACACATAAAGATATTTTTAACACGAAAACACCTTTCTTAGAATCAGCACGGAGAAATTGTACGAGTCCTATAAAATGGGATAAGGATGGCGACAGTAGTTGTCTTGTTAAAGGGGAGAGAAGGGATGATGTGGCCGAAGTGGTTTTTATAGGCTAATGCTACCTAAATAATATACTCTTACTAGATGTTAGGCTCAATTCACACCGGAAGAGCGGCGAAGGGCGGCGAAGCGGGGCGCAGTTTCAGTGTCATGAGAATTTTAACTTTATTTTCATTACAATAAGACTTATTATCGCATGAGAAACTCCAACGAGGCGCGCGGATGCCCGCGGATCCGCGGGAATTCCGGCGAATTCCATAAACAAAGCCGTGCGACTGCGCGAGACGTCGCGGGAATGCCCGAGGATGCTCGAGCAGTCGCGAGCGGCCGCTGGCAGTATCCCGCCCAGAGATCTTGACTTCCCGCGCATTCCAGCGACTTCTCAACAGTCGCGGGAATCCTCGCGGCTTCTCTACTGAGCGGGTCGCTGCGCTTCGCCGCCCTTCGCCGCTCTTCTGGTGTGAATTGAGCCTTACACGTGTTTCACACGTGATTTACTAGTTTTTATCGCGATTCTACGAGATCTATGTACTTTTCCGGTATAAAGAGTAGTCTATGTGTTATCCTGGATATAAGCTTCCTGTATACCAAATTTCATCAAAATTGATTCCGCCGTTTGGACGTGAAGAGGTAACATACGCACACTCGCAAACTTTTGCATTCGTAATGTTAGTTTGATTACAAATGGCCCTATAGAAATATACATCCAAAAGAGTCGATGCAACATTTTATCAAAATCACCTTTTATAATAGTTAATCTCATCCATACTGCGGGGTGAAATGGGACGTCTTACTATTTTTAATATATATATAAATGTTAAGCCTACCTAAAGTCGTAAAAAATACGTACAAAAATATCGAATTTTAAAATGTCAGCTTTGTCCGCACTCAACCCTTTTTGCGTTAGGTATCCTTTCACATTTTTTTAGTCATTTTATATCACGTAGTCACAATATCACAAATGTCACTTAAGGACAATTTATAAATAGGATTTCGAGCGAGCTAGTAGGTACCGAATGTTTTTAACTAAAAATACCTTTTTTATTTCAAGTGGTTTTATGTGTAAATTCTTATTTTAAGCATAATGGGACACACAAGATAAGACATCAAACGTCATAACCTCAAATACTCATGGATTTGCATATGTAGCGTTTCGAATGCCCTGCTTTGATATTCGTGATCTTGACATTATTGCTATTAATTTGTCATCGTATTTATTACTTAGTTATTAACTATTATTTACCATTTGACGATCTTTTTGTGAATTCCTTGTGTCTGACATATAATTTAGATGTAATGTAATTTTCAAAAAGAAATAAATAAATCTATCTATCTATCATGTGTGATGTATGTAAGTCATAACAAGCTTAACCCGATCACTGACGATGACACGCTCGGCATCGCAAGGTTAAGAAAATATCATGAAAATATTCGGATAACTCACGTTTTAAACCGGGTTTGGCTCGACATGTTTCGGGCTCGGGCTAATTTTTAGGCCTTCATTTAGGAGCCACAGCGGCTGCTGCTGCCAAACACGCACTCCGCGCCACCGCTCTCTTCACGCATGAGTCGCGCGAATAGAGCGGTGGCGCGCAGTGCGCGTTGCAACAGCCGCCGTGGCTCCTAGATGAAGGGCTACAAATTAGCCAAAAACATGTCGAGCTAAACTCGATTTAAAACGTTTATTATCCGTTTATTTTTCAACATGAGTGAGTCTCATGGTAGTTCAACGTCCAATGTTAACCGTGTGGTGCCGGGTTAGAATAGCACCTCCCTTTCTTCCCGTGGGTGTCGTAAGAGTCGACTCTGGGACAGGGTAGTATTGTGGGTGATGGGCTAGCAACCTGTCACTGCAATATCACGATTAACCATCAGGTTACCCTGAAATTGCTAAACGTGGCACTGGATTTTTGAATTCATGTGCTCTGCCTACCCCTCTTGGGAATACAGGCGTGAGAATATGTATGTATGTAAAAAAATATAACAAAACAAGCGTTACCCAACGCCTCGGCATCCCAATAGACTGGGTGCTAAATTAAATTCCGACACACAATGGAACCCTGATTTCTTCCAGAATGTCTAATAAATACGGGGGGAGAATAGTACAAATTACACCCGAAAGGAATATGTGAATGTGGGAAAACTATTGAGTGAAAGGTGGTAGTTGGAGTTGAATGGGACTTTTATAAGGTTCTTTGTATTAAAGTATGTTTGAAAGAAAGCCTTGAGCTAGAAGTATTAAGTAGGTCCTTTTTTACATACATACATACATAAAATCACGCCTATGTTCCCAAATGAGGAAGGCGGAGCACATATATAATCACGCCTGTGTTCCTTTATGGGGTAGGCAGAGCACACGAAACGTAACATCACCAAAACCGTGACTATTTCACGTTTCGAGGCCACGTTTACAAAAGAAAGCACAAAAAGAAATACAAAAGCGACAAGTTGCTAGCTTGTCGCCTAAAACTTACCTAAACCTATATCCTTAGACCATAGATTCCCAAAGTGGGCAATAACGCCCCCTTGTGGGCGCTGCAAGCCTAAGTGGGGCGGTAAAAGACACAGAAAAAAAATTGGGGCGTTAAAAAATATTTTATTTTCAAAGTGGGCAGTGGACAAAATAAATTTGGGGATCTCTGCTTTAGACGCTTCTTACGACATCCCCGGAAGAAATGGAGAGATGTTATTCTAAACCCGAGACCACACGGAAAAAATGTGAAATGTGTCAAAATAAAACCAAGATTTTCAAATTATATAACCACTTTCAGGTTTAAATATTGATGAGAGAGATTTTATAGTGTAAAGTTGCTATCCTGCTGCCTAAAGCAGCGGTCGTCACATTTTACTGGCCAAGGGCCATACATGACAATGTGAGTGCCAGGGCCGGGCCGCAGAGTATGTACAGGGTGTCCCGTGGCAGATTTTAGATTTGATTTTTTTTTTCCAACGGTTGCACGTGGGAGCGGGAAAGTATTACCGTTTGACTTGGCATTGTTTAGCCAAGGTGCAGCAGTGGACTGGCGTGCAGCTCGGTTTCGCAGTTAAAGCGTATTTTGAAGCATAAATTTGTACGTTGTAGGTCATCGGTCATTTTGTTCTCACTACAATATTCGTCTATTAGACTCTAAAGCATACCTGGGCGTTTATTCGAGCGTTTCAACCGCGTCATTCATCTTAGTTTTTATACGAATCTGCTATAGATTTTGATATCGTTTTTGATTATTTGTTAAGAGTTCCTGTTCCTCTAATAGATAACTAAACGAGTTATCTGTGTGCTGTGTAATAGCCGTGATAGCCCAGCGGTTCGACGTGTGGCCTCTCAAGCAGAGGGTCGTGGGTTCAAACCCCGGGCTCGCACCACTGAATTTTTCGGAAGTTATGTGCGATATCGAATTTGATATTTATCACGAGCTATTCGGTGAAGGAAAACATCGCGAGGAAACCTAAACACAGCGACGAAGTAATTCAACGTTATGTGTGAAGTTCCCAATCCGCACTGGGCCCGCGTGGGAACTATAGCCCAAGCCCTCTCATACTGAGAGGAGGCCTGTGCCCTGCAGTGGGACGTATAAAGGCTGATGATGATGATGATGATGATGTGTGTTAGCTCATTGAATTGTATAGAGAGCGATATTGACAGATATCCGTTCATATCCTATCGTATCTGCTTAGTGTGACACGCTTAAAACTGCGCCGCATACTGAAAAAGATTGGGAACCGTTGTCCTATTCCAAAAGATTGGTCCCAGCAGTGGGAATGAACATTACAACAAAGCATTGGGTCCCCACAAAAGTAACCACATTATAAACCAAGCACTTTATTATCCCAAAACACCGAAAAAGCCAATCGCCCTATCCGTATGAAAAATAACAACAATTTACCAAAACACGCGCCGAAGCGAAAGGGGAAACTCGGGCAATATGGCACAGCGTTCACTCGAGCAATAAATCAATAACACGATATTAAATAAAATTCCCTCCATATATAATATGGGGGCGAGCATTGTGTAGAAAAACGACCAGACTAGCAAGACCTCCGAATCTTCTAACTCGTTTGCGGGATTCCAAGTGAAGTGAAATAATAATATCGCGTACGAGTTCAGTCTACGCTGGCCGGGTCACGTGTCAGACGCGACTAATGTTTTTTTAATATGTGAAGTTATTGCTTATTAGTATACAATTGTATACGGTTGGAAATTGTAATTTATTGCCATTTTACTGTGCGAAATATTGTAACGCGTACGGAATTATTTAGTTTGTGAAAAAGAAAATTTGGTAAAATTTAAACTAAAAGTCGGTGTCACATACACACGTCAATATAAAAATATAATTAGTAACATACACATATTCTCACGCCTGTATTCCCAAGAGGGGTAGGCAGAGCACATGAATTCAAAAATCCAGTGCCACTTTTAGCAATTTCAGGGTAATCAGATGGTTAAACGTGATATTGCAGTGACAGGTTGCTACCTCATCGCCCACAATACACTAACCCTTTCCCAGAGTCGACTTTTACGACACCCACGGGAAGAAAGGGGGAGGTGCTATTCTAACCCGGCACCACACGGGTAACTATAATTAGTAACTAGCCTGAATTGTTAAGTAATCCCTCTGATCCAGGGTGTTCTAGGGCCAGTCCATGCTAAAAGTGGTTGAGAAGGTTGAAAAAGTCACGATTTTGTCTCTGTAACGTTTCATATACTCTGCCTACTCAGTTTGAATTACAGTCGTGATATACAATGCAAATTATCACAATTTTCTAACAGAAAATTTCGCAGGAAAGCCCGTATTTTGTTGTACTGCGCGGAGAAATTTAATTAAGTGTGTGAAGTAATCGATTCCGACTAATATCTGGAGCTCTTATTGAAATGAGAGCCTGTACTTTGCAGTAGGACGTGGTTAGGATTGAAATATACTATTACTGACGTTTGGTGCATAATTAATAAACAATGCCATGCTTTAGGATATTATAAAAGGTTTTTTTTAATATATCTTCCTCACATCCACTCTGTTACAGGAATTAAATAAAGAAAGATACTTGAAACCGCAACAAATGTTCGATATACGTCGATCCATTTGCATGTTCATTATGACCTTTCTTCATTTTTTCCGTAAATGTTATAAAAGGCGAATAAGAAAACATGTTTAGATACGCTTTAGCCGATAAGCTAGCAACCTATCACAATTCTACTACTTTTTTTTTTTTAAGCAAAATTATGCTAGAAGTGGCTGCAAAGCGTGAAATAGTGTCTTGACTAGGTAACGTTTCGTGTGCTCTGCCTACTCTATTAAGGAATACAGGCGTGATTTATGTGTTAACTAAAATGATATTAATGTGCGGACTTTTTTGGACGAGTACGCACTCAAATAGCTCTCGTAGTACGCGCGTATTTATACGCTTAAGGTACAACGCTAAGAATGTAAGATAAGCTGCTAACAATGTATCTACATACATACATACATATTCTCACGCCTGTAATCCCAAGAGAGGTAGGCAGAGCACATGAATTAAAAATCCAGTGCCATGTTTAGCAATTTCAGCAGGGTAATCAGATGGTTAAACGTGATATTGCAGTGACAGGTTGCTAGCCCATCGCCCACAATACACTAACCCCTTTCCCAGAGTCGACTCTTACGACACCCACGGGAAGAAAGGGGGAGGTGCTATTCTAATCCGGCAATGTATCTACTGTACAATGTATCTTCTCTTGCAAATTGTCTTTCCGCAACATTGCAAGCATTGCTTCCCTAAACAATAACCTTTATTACACCAATTTGCCTCAATCCGTCTGATGACGACGCTTGACTCCACTAACCTAAAAAGGTCGTATGTCTCATAGAAATCGTATAGAACTTACGCCCTCCTGTAAACAAGTGAACCGGCGAATTTGTCTCCATTGAAAAACCTCCGATGTTGTAACCCGATATTGTTATAACAGGACGCTATTTATCAAGTGTCCGTTCGGCCCCTGTCTCCCCTATAGGGTAAAGCTTTGGGTGAATTTGGGAGATTTTGTGGTGAACTTCTTTAATAAGGGTTCCGTGCGAAAAAAATAGAACCGGGAACCGTTAAGGATTTTTTTTAATATTTTTCACCCTCTTAAAAAAGTTTTTTTTTAATGGATGCATACTTTGAAACAAGTGACAGAACGGCACTATAAATAAAAGTATTTACATTAGGAAAAAAAAATGGGGTAGGCAGAGCACAGGAAACGCTATATAGACAAAACGACTAATCCACGTTTCGTGGCCATATCTAGCGTATTTTAATGTTTTAAGTTAAAAGGTACAACGGTGGCGGGTTGCCAGTCTGTCGCCTAAAACCTACCTAAACCTATTTCCTTAATCGGCTCGTACGACATCACGGAATAAATAGAAGAAGGGTTATCCTAATAATAATAACCGAAATCAATTTTCGGCGGAAAAAATACAAACACTTTTTTAACCCTTAAAGTAGCAGCATTAAGAACAAAACTAGCCTTCAAGCCTCATTGTCTCGTTGTCGTCCTACAAAAAATTATTGTAAAAAAAATAGAAAAATATAGTCTCGTGGTATGTATGGCATACCATACAAAGTGAAATTAAGGGTTAATCCAGTGCTACGTACCTACTTATGTACAGTAGTTCAATTTTAACCTAGAAAATAGAACAAACTTGCGGGCAAAAGACAACAGTCGACAAAACAGAAGGCCTGAATAAACCAAGTATTTAAAACTGTCGCCTTCAAATTTTAACTCAAATGGCAAATTTTCTATTAGTACTCCCTTATTGAATGTACTAAGATAAAAGGTAGTATTTAGCCCCGAGCTTCTCAAAACCCTTTAAGTCAACTTAATATTGTTCAAATACTTCGTTGTCTATGTAAATTGTAATTTCTTATCCCTCCCAGGCTATTCCGATATCTTCAGACAGAAACAAAGTAATGGAATATAATTAGAAGTGTTTTAGTTGAGGTGTAGTTATACATCACAGAATTTCAAGATACTACCTATTTCAAAGTGAAATAAAACGAATACGAAAATTCCCGATGACTATTAAAACTAATAAGTTTTGTAAGAATTAGGATTTCTGACTTTCAGAATTTTATTACATTCCGAATAACAAGTTTTCGTATTTATATAGCGTAACCCATCAAAAATATAACCAAAGTTCTCGTATTATGTGAAAAGATTATTTTCTTCATGTAAGCCAAGTTTAATAAAACCTTATAAAAATGGATTCATATGCTAGTCTCTTACCTAACTATTACCATTACTATTAACCATTTGGTTACCCTGCTGAAATTGCTAAACGTGGCACTGGAATTTTGAATTCATGTGCTCTGCCTACCCCTCTTGGGAATATAGGCGTGAGAATATGTATGTATGTATGTATGTTACCCAACTATTACAAAATCGGGGATGCTTTCAACCAATGTTCAAAACCTTACAGGGCCAAAACAATTGAATACTTTTTCATGCGAAACCACGTACATACCTGAAACAAAGAAATGCAATATTAAACAACATAATTTAATTATTTTCAAGGCTGCAAGATTATAAAGTTTAACCTAATCTTTTAGGGATTAAAACACTAAGTAGGGGTGTCAATAAAGAACCTTAAGGCTGTGGTTGGCAATCTTCCAGAAGACAAAAGTCCCGTGTGGTGCCGGGTTAGAATAGCACATCCCCTTTCTTCCCGTGGGTGTCGTAAGAGTCGACTCTGGGAAAGGGTTAGTGTATTGTGGGCGATGAGCTAGCAACCTGTCACTGCAATATCATGTTTTAATTTTAACCCTGAAATTGCTAAACGTGGCACTGGTTTTTGAATTCATGTGCTCTGCCTACCCCTCTTGGGAATACAGGCGTGAGAATATGTATGTACGTACAAAACTCAGGTATGTGAGACGGGCCACACTTGCGTATGATTGTGATAACATAAGATTCAATTCTTCCGAGGATATCGCAAGAGGCGACACGCTGCTGTCACCAATATACCTCTTAAATTTTGTATCGAGGTAAGTGGTTGCTGTGCGTGAAATAGACAAGATTGATTTGATTATGTATGTTTACAAAAACGTTACAAGTTGACTTAGTAAAAATAAAATAATTAATTTTCTTACGAAAACAATTCGTGTAAGAGCTAAGAGTAAACGCGCGGCCATGTTTTGTTATTCATGGAATATGGCAGAAGCGGAGAACAAAACGAACTGCTGGTAATAAGGTTGGAGCCAGAAGCAAACGCACTGCTAGCGGACGCGGAGCGACGTGGCGCGGCGTGCTGGTATGAAAACGCTCTGTGCGGCCGGTGTTTTGCGCGCCCTCTTTCGTATGATTTCGAATATACACCGAGACGAAACCGTGGCGCCGAGTTTAGTAAATATCATCATCATCATCATCATCATCAACAACAGCCTATATACGTCCCACTGCGGGGGACAGGCCTCCTCTCAGTACGAGAGGGCTTGGGCTATAGTTCCCACGTATTAGTAAATATAGAGCATAGTTATTCTAACTAGTAGTTAAAATAAAAGTAAGCTTTGAGGGAAACACAGCGTTCTGAAATATCCGCTCCACGGATCAGAATAAAGAAGGTTGGATAGGCAAAAGTCACACTTTTGTTTGAAAACCAGCGTCGCCACCTGTCTCCCACTAAAGAACTCCACTACATCAACAATAATAATAGATACACGATTACGCACACTAATACACGTAGAATAAAGAGCTGCAATTGGTTCGCACACTGCGTCGAAAGTGCGTACGCACGAGACAACTACCGGCACAAGATTCACTACAAACTCAAGTCCGGCGAGGCCGCGATCGAGTTGAAGAAGCGTGTTTATTTTGATTGCTTCGTTATCCATTGCGCGTCAAATGTATCTTCACCCGAAATATTTGCGTACTTCAACAGCAATGTACATTTCTGTGTCTCTTGGCGTAATTGTTGTTTCTACTTAGAATTTCATAATTAAAAATAGTTTTTTCGAAAAATATGCTATAAAACGAAGGTTCTATGCTTATCGGTGAATGTAAATTACTCCTTGCTTGGTACTTGACGCCTGACTCTTTAACCTACTCGTAACAATCGTACAATACGGCATTTTCAAAGGATTTTAGCGCAGCTCCGCACGGCGATGCAAACATCATGCCACTAAACAAGTATGATCGCGTGGTTCTTAAAGTATGACCATCTGATCATACCTGTGGTGCGCCTGCCTTGCGCGTATTGCCAATCCAACCTTCTTTATCTAATCCGTGATCCGCTCCGTCTATGTTCAAATAGGTAAGCATAGTAAACGCCCAACCACCGTAGACTTAAAAACAATCAGAAAACACATCATTGAGATAGACTTGAACTTATTTTAAACACCAAAACGTAACTTAACTAACAACAAAACAAGTCTAAACTAAACCATTTTAAAAGTTGTAAAGTAACAGATATTTTGGTTTTAAGTAGATTTTGTCTAAACCAATAGCTAAACAGTACCACAAGGACTTTCGAATTGAAAACTCGCTTCGGTCCATCACAAATTCACAATTGCCATAGACTTTAGCGTCAAACTCAATAACACCCTTTTACCGCGTTGAGGGTGTATATCCTCCACAAGCGGAAGCGATTTCCACCCGCTCCACCACCAACCCGCCCTTCTCCAATCCACCTATCCCAATATTCCCCACGGTCTGACGCCATTGTTATTTTGCCTGTCAACTGTTTTCCTTTATTTTTGATACTGTTGACGAGGTGCGAAGTGATTTGAAATGCTGATTCTGGCGTTGTGTAAGTTATGGTTTCTTGGGAAAGTGTTGTTAGGGAGTAGGCGGTTGGCACAGAATAGGTACTACAGAAGGTCCACTCTTGAACATGTTTTGGCGTTATATTGCAAAAGCTTATCGTAATGACATTTAACATAGCTTAAATCTTAAAGACAAAACCAAGATCTTGATTATTTCGCGCTTCGCAGCCACTTCAGCATAATTTTAGGTTTGAAAACAAACGGAAGAGGTTTAATAGGGACAGAATGCTAGCCTGTCGCCTAAAGCATACCTAAACCTATTTCCTAGACGCCTTTTACGACACCCACGGAAGAAATAGAGCAGTGTTATTCTATCCTTGGTACAAAATGGCTCTTATTTCTTTAAAAAAAATCCTCTTCACACTCTTTCAAGGAATCAATGCCTGGCAAACAGACGTAACGCATTCCAATGTTTGCCAAGGGCTCTCCCGAATGTTTGTTCAAATGTTTGTACAGCGTATTGTCGCAAACACTCAGGTATTTCTATGGATTTAGGGCAGGTTTCATATATTTTTATGTATTTACGTCGTACTGAAGACTTCCTTTGTTGAGCTGATCGTGGATCCGGAGCGTTTATGAAGGTACACCGCGTCTGTATTCCGTAATGTGGTAGGCAGAACCGTAATGTGAAAGTAGCACAATAGTGACAGGTTTTTGGTCTGTCGTCTAAAACATACTTAAAAATATTTATTTAGTCACCTCTATCGACACACACACACACACACACACACACACACACACACACACACACACACACACACGTCAAATCAAACTTAGAACACCCGGATAAATATTCAGGGGTTTGAACCGCTGTAATCATTCTAAACACTTTTTTACCAGATTCTTTGAGAAATGTGTATATAATAGTCTAGTGTGTACCTATCTATAAGGCACATAATATATAACACATTTATTGAACCAATGTCTTAAGAAATCTGATAAAAAGTGTTGAGAATAATGACAGCGGTTCAAACGCCCGAATATTCACCCACCCCGTGTTTTTGCGTCGGGGGTTAAAAAGGCCGAAATGCAAAAAAAAACACATTTCATAAAAATGAACTGTCCTTAAACTCCAAAAATCTACGCAAAATAAGAAATTACAGTAATTTCACCCGACCACTGCTTAAAATACAGTCGAATTTCCGACCACTCTTACAACAGGCAAGACATCATAGAAAAACTATTTATTCCGTTATAACGTTATAACACGTAATAAACTATTAACTTGCAGTTACCATTTCCCGTCACGTGGGAGATCGTCCATAAAAGTTATACCTAACTTGGCCCTTGCTGATCCCTATAGATTTCCAAATAATATTACTTCTGAAGCAAGTTTGCTCGTCATATTACCGATCATAATTAAATTGGGTTATTGTTTCTCTTTCTGACATCAGCCCCTATTTCGACAGCCATCTTTGATTTCTTGTCAAAATTCTTCAACTGGTCGTTAAGTTACATCGATAAAGTGCACTATACTTTTTGTTTCAGTTCCTAATTATATAAATGTAAACGTAAAAATGAAGTCGGGATAGAATAACACTTCCATTTCTTCTGTGGATGTCAAAAGAGGCGACTAAGGAAATAGGCTACCAACCTGTCACTATAAGGCTCAATTCCCACCAGAAGAGCGGCGAAGCGCGGCGTAGCGGAGCGCAGTTTACGTGTCATGAGAATTTCAACTTTATTTTCATTACAATAAGACTTATTATGCGATAGCATGAGAAACTCTAACGATGCGCGCGGATGCCCGCGAATCCGCGGGAATTCCAGCGCATTCCATAAACAATGCCGTGCGACTGCGCGAGCTGTCGCGGGAATGCCCGAGGATGCTCGAGTAGTCGCGACGGCCGCTGTCAATATGTCAATATGTAAATTCCAGCGGCTTCTCGAGCAGTCGCAGGAATCCTCGCGCATTCTCCACGGAGCGGGTCGCTGCGCTTCGCCGCCTTTCGCCGCTCTTCTGGTGTGAATTGAGCCTAACCGTCTACCTCTATCTAGGATCTATACCTCTTCCATATGTTTTAAAACCTGACATAATATATTCTAGAAGTAGCAGTGATGCGCGAGATTAGTGATGATCATGGTTTTGTCTATATCACGTTTTGTGTGTTCTGCCTACCAAATTTGGGAATATAGGCGTGATTGTATGTGTGTAAACATTTAATAATAATATGTAAATCAAGTCAGCTGCTTGATATCGTTAAGCTATTGCTTCATTTATTTGCGTTTAATTCCTGCTTGTAATTGAGACGATTCTCATAATAACATGTTTATTAAAACGTCATTGGTCCCAACAGCCAAATGTTTGTTCAAATGTGTGACGACGATGTGCGTGACGAGATTGTGCAGCTCAAGAGTGTATACTTAGCACTTTTTGCTTTAAAGGTTGTCGCACACATCACCGCTCAGCATTGGCGGCGAAATGTTTCCCTCCCTACGTCGGTATGTGTGTTTTATTAAAAAGATTCACACGTAATAGAATTATATACCCAAATCGTACTAAGCAAATGGCCGACATTCAGAAACCTGTATCATGCGGTAGCATTATAATGTTTTAATTTCTAACATCTTAAAACAACTGATCAATCAAAGAAGAAAACAAATTATTTCAAATTTGGTACAAGCGACCGGAGTGGCTGGAGGTACTAGCCTGTGACGCTGATGCGCATTTGTTTGAACAATTCCGTATTGTTGATAATTTAGTCGATATTTGTACTGATGAAAGAAGATTGACTAAACAAATTTATACGGGGAATGTGGATGGGTGCAGTGGGAGGGGAAGACCTACACGGACGTTTCGTGACCAAATCGCGGACGTTTTAGAAACGGGTCAAGTCAAGAGTACCCGAAACCGACGAGCATGTATGAGGAGATTAAAGAATGTAGATGAAGCAAAAGAGGTATGTCAGAATCGTAGCGAGTGGAACAAAGTAGTCTCTGCCTACCCCTGTGGGAAAGAGGCCTGACGGTATGTATGTATGTAATTGTACTTCCTATAAGGATCTAAATATAGTTTTTAATAATTTTAATGCAACCAAACATAATTAATCATTAAAAGATTCTTGATACTTTATATAAATCACCAATCACCCTTCGAGTTCGTTTCACACTAAACTAAGGCCACAAAACTTGAGATATTCCTAACTTTGTCTATGTGACGTTTGAGAATACAAATTTAATGTATGTATTTGAGGCGGTGTCGATCCGGTGGCAAGCGGTGACATGTCCGTCAACCTTTACACAGCCGTCATGTCAGCCATGTTTACAAGCCTTACGTTATACATAGTGTATGTAAAATCACGCGTCCTAAAGGCTTAACGATGACGCTTCCTTGTTCTAATTGGATCACCCTGTTTTGTTAATGAGGTTTAGGTTCTTTGTTAATTAGTCCTATTGTTATTAATTACTCAGTAATTACTGAGTAATTTTTAATTATTTTTATTGTTTTCAAGCCAGTATCTTTTCTAAGGCTGCCATGAGAGTACTAGTTTTAGATTTCTCAATTAAGCGTACATACATACATACGTTTTCTCAAATGGGGTAGGCAGCGAACACGAAACGCTACATAATCATACCATGACTATTTCACGTTTCGCAGCCACTTTTAACAATATATTGCACTGGTTTTGAGTTATAAATAGTTTTGAAATTGCTAAACGTGGCGCTGGATTTTTGAATACATGTGCTGTGCCTACCTCTTTTGAGAATACAGGCGTGAGAATATGTATGTATGTATGTATGTTTTGAGTTAGGGTTTAGAACAACTCCTCTCCACTCCATTTCTTCCGTGGATGTCATAAGAGGCGAGTGCGTGAAATGGTATGCTTTAGGCGACAGGCTGGCAACCTGTCACTATTTTACTTCCATCTTTTCTAAAATCATGCTAGAAGTGGCTGCAAAGCGTATCACCATCATAGTTTTGTCTATGTCACGTTTCGTGGCTTTGTCTACCTTTGAAACACAGGCGTTATAGTATGTATGTATGTATTTACCGTGGACTTTCTTACAACAATCGAAGCTCTATTTTCACCGAGTCAGCAGTAAATAATCTCGTATCACATTGCCGTCAAGCATTATATAATTTATGGCTCGCCTCGACTTGCCTTTAATTAATTACTATATTATTTCAACCCTTAATTAATAACTGCTCCTGTATTCGAGAACTTGCTAACGAAAAGTTTGGTAGGCACCTATCACTTCTGTAGCCTCTCGTAAAGTGAAGGTTTTTATGTGAGTAAAAAACAAAGTTTAAGTCCATGTTACATACAATACATACACACAATAACGCGTGTTTCCACATGGGCTAGGGAGAGCATACGAAACGTGATATAGACAAAACCACGATTATGGCTATTTCACGCTTCGCAGCCACTTCTAGTATAGTTTTATTTTAAAACAGATGAAAAAGGTATAGTAGTGATAGGTTGCTAGCCTATCGCCTAAAATATACCTTAACCTATTTCCTTAGTCGCATTATACATTAAACTACCGTGAGACTCACTCATGTTGAAAAATTATCGGATAACTCACGTTTAATAAATCGAGTTTAGCTCGACATGTTTCGGACTAATTCGTAGCCCTTCGTCTAGGAGCCGCGGCAGCTGCTGCTGCCAAACGCGAACTGCGCGCCTTGGCTCTCTTCGCGCGACTTACGACAGTTAGTCGCCTCTTACGACATCCACGGAAGAAATGGAGAGGTGTTATTCGATTCCGACACGACACAAGTAAGTCGACGGTAAATGACACATACATACAATAACGCCGGTTTTCAAATGGAAAAACGAGAGCAGATGAATCATGTCAGACAAAACCTTGGCTATTTCACGTTTCGTGGCCACTTCTAGCATATTTTTAGTTGAGTTGGTTATAATAGGGACAGGTTGCTAGCTTGTCGCCTAAAATATACCTTAACCTAGCCTCTTACGACATCCACGGAAGAAATGGAAAGGAGTTATTCCAAACCCGACAACACACGAAGCCATAACTAAATCAATTTATCAGTTAATCAAGTTAAAACAATACTAAAGCATTAAATAAATGCGAACAATGATCTAAGTATCAATGATCTAACCTTTTAAGATCTATGCGATCGGCGCGCGCTGGACAAAATGGCGGTGACCCGAGTGTCGAAATCGTGGGAATTCGGCTATTAGAAAGAGATGGCGTAATACCTTATACGTTTCACTTTTATGTGCAATTCATACAAACATCACATCATCTGGATTCCCAAATGGGGTAGGCAGAGCACATGAAACGATACATAGACAAATTGATGATCATTTCACGGTTCGTGGCCACTTCTAAGTGTTTTAACCCTAGAGTGCTCGCGCTATGAGCATTTTGCCGCCCGCGGCACAGTTTTCGTTTTATTTCGTACACTATGCATTTGTCAAGGTCAAGCGTCCGTGTAGCTGCCCATCTGTCCCTCGCCTTCTAGTTTTAGAAATAAAAATGAAATCGGTGCACGGGTGACCGCAGGAGGCAAAGATTATCAGGGTTATGTCGCCGTTGGCGGCAAATTGCTCACCGCGCGACTACTCACGTAGGTAAAATTTGTGGATCAAATTTTTTACTATTGTTGAAATATTGATTGTTTTCATTGCGTAGTATTATTATTTTAATGTAAATATGGTATATAGTCAAATAATAGTTTAAAATAAATACTGGCGAATTATTATTAGTTAGATCGAACATTTCTGAAAAAAATTGTCCTGGCTGTAACTAGACCCTATAAACATTAGAGATCTGGCGTAAACACTTTACAAAACCATCTGAGAAAACAAATAGCTCAATTTGTGCCATCAGAACATCAAAATATACCCATAGTGCGAGATGGTATATATCCGCAGTATGTTCATCAATGAAAAATAGAGGGACAAAAAAGGGTAGTACATCTGTGCAAAGTTACTGTGCAACAAACATTGTATGCGCATTTACCAGTTTTGTTTTAGTAAAATACATGTTGTAGATGATGAAAACGTTTAATCTTGTTGTTTAGTTTAATTTCTAAATTTTTTGTGGAAAAATTGATTCGGAAGTTCCAAAACATCAAAAATAATAACCTAAGATTTTCCGAAGCTTTTTTTACTAAGTTATAAATATAAAACTTTAATAAATGTTTCTTATTCTTATAGTTGATGATTTATTTTATCGTTAAAACATAATTACAAATGCGTAAGACTCATATTAACAAAAATAAATCGTATGAAGTACGGGCGGCAAAATGCTCCCTGCGCGAGCACTCGCGTTACACAAAAAGGCGCGACTACTCTAGGGTTAAGGTAGTAAGTACAAATGAATGAATTTAATATATAAATGCGAAAGTCACCTCTCCACGCTTCAACCGCCGAAGCGATCGTAATGAAATTAATGCTAAGTTATTAAGTTGACCTCTTATTGACATGGTTGCTCTTATTAAATAGGGATCAACTCACTAGTAAAGTATACGACGTAATATACAAAAAGTTGAATAAAAACGGAATGATTATACATGCTTATTTTTAAAAAGAAATACTAAATGTTAAACAAACCATTGTGAAACCACTCTCGAGAACGTTACGATTTGACAGATTGACATATTAACACATGTAATCTGACAGCCGGCGAGAATTCGCTGTCATGCGCGATTTTTACTGTAATTAAGTAATTGTTCTTGACTTGGATTTTTTTTTGTGACGTAATAGGATTTAGAGCTTGAAGACATAGTGATTAATTTAAAAGGGTTCCGTGGACGATTTTAAAGAAGTTATATCATTAAACTTGTTATTACACCAAGCAGATACGTAAAGATATCTGTATCTGAACGCTTATCTGTCAATATCGCTCCCAATAGGGTCTTTGACAACAGTAAAAATAAACTATAATTTGTGGCCATCCTAACAGATTATAGGAAAATTAAACATATTTCACTTTCTTTTGTTCAAAATATTATGCATTTTTAGAGTATTTTGTTCTATTAATTTCTAATATTCGTTAATAATGTATCTGTGACTGAAACGCTTGCGATTGATTGATGACGTCACATACCATGAAAGGTATCTGTGGTCAAAGTGGACATTGATAATTTGACATGACAATTTTGACAGCTTCTTTGTGTGGTGCCTTTGTTTACTTGCATTTGACGTCAAACATCGTTTTTGGCGTGAGTTTGAGAATTTGAACTTTAATATTTATTTTCTTTGTTAATACAGGCAAGAATCCGGAAATACTAATATATCGTGTTTATTACATAATGAAGAATTTATTAAAAATATATTTCAAAAATGTTCAAAAACCCTATTCAATGACCTAACGCACACTGAGCAGATAACTTGTAGGTTACCGTCAAGTATCTGTTGGCACCGACATATGGAAAGATGGCATTTAAACCCAAATAAAATATTATCGTATCTGCTTTGCCTGTGACACGTTAAACATAAAACAACAACTATTTTAAGTTAAAATCTGTGTCACACTGTTTCATACAAACGATAAAAATTAAAATCGGAATCAGTGGAAATATATAAGAACTTTATGTACAAAAGCGAACTTATCCCAAAAAGGATCTCTCCCAGTTTAGTTTGAAAATGACAATTAAATAAGAATGTCACACAGTAAGGAATTTTTAAATAGCAGACATACATACAATCACGCCTGTGTTCCCAAATGGGGTAGGCAGAGCAGACGAAACATGACATAGACAAAACCATGATTACAACTGCACATGCAGCCACTTGTAGCATAATTTTTGATTTGATAACAAGTTTGGAACCATCTTATTTTCATATAAATTTAATAAAAGACTACGGAACTCTAATCCACTGCGCTGAGTGATTGCGGGGTCGCGGGTTCGATCCCTGACCCGCCTTTCACTCGGTTGTGTAACCGATATGTTATGTTATTGGAAACATTATTACAATTAGTGTTATGTTGGTGGGAAAATAGGTACGCACTAGTTCATATTATGTAGGATATGTTAGGTGTTTATGTGATGTCAGGATAGATTAGCCCCTATCCATTTCTTCCGTGGATGTCGTAAGAGGCGACTCAGGAAGTAAGGTTAGGTATGCTTTAGGCTTCCGGCTAGCAACCTGTCACTATAACACTACGTTTTCTTTCTTTTATCAAACCTCGCTAGAAGTGCCTGCAAAGCGTGAAAAAGGCATAATCGTGGTTTTATCTATGTCATATTTTGTGTGCTCTGCCTACCCTATTTGGGAACATATGTGGACTCTATGTAATTAAATTTTCATCAAAAAAAACTTCGGAAACCTACTTATTGTCTCATGATTCTTATATTTGGGCCAATCAACTATTTTGTGTTGTTATTCTGTCCCGTAAGTCAGGGGACAACTGTGATAGAGTTGCTTAGAAAAAGGTTATAATTTAGGTCCCATTCTATGCTCAGGAGATGAGCCATAAAGAAATGCGTACAACTGTAAAAAAATATCTTAACTTATAGCGGATTATATTCTAGAAAATCACAATTTTAGTCCGTTAGTCAGGAGACGTAACCATGGCAACCAGGGACATAAAATAGTTGATCGACCCATTTATTTATTTGAAGTCAAGATTGATGAAAATACATACTTCTTTTAATAAATGCATTCAGCGCAAAAATTGGTATCATCCGTCATTATAATACAAAACCACCCTTTTCTTACCGTAAAAATCTTAATCGAAATTCATATCACCACAAACACAAAGCAATTTCGCCTTTAACTTAATCGCAATGCGACTCAAAATTGCATGAAGTCGCCCGTATCATTAAAAACAAGGTAAAGAGGAACTTGAACCGAATATCGGGGAGATAGGGGTTAAATTCACATGGACCCAAAAGGGTCATATAAAATAGAATTTATAACTACCGCCATAAGTAAAACGGCAGGATGAGAAATGGGGTCACTCTTAATACTATGAATAGACCACTATTTATTCGAATCGCCCATAATATTTGTCGAAAATAAATTTATGGACGGTTTTATCAGCTTTATTGAGTTCCCTATGCAGTTTGGAAGTTTTGCTACCTGATTTCAATACATTTGTCATGACAGCAGATATAGTAATGGTAACCCAGTGATTCAACTCGTGGCCTCTCACGCATAGGGTCGCGGGTTCGGACCCCAGGCTCGCACCTTTGAATTTTTTGGCATTTATGTGCGATATCGAATTGGATATTTACAACGTGCTATTCAGTGAAGGAAAACGACGTGAGGAAACCTACACACAACGACGAAGTAATTCTATGGCGAGTGTGAAGTTCCCAATCCACACTGGGTCCAAGCCCTTTCATACGGAGAAGAGGCCTATGCTCAGCGGCGGGACGTAATAAAACTGGATTTTAGTTAAAATTTTACGAAGTTATACTTCGGGGCAGTATGAAACGAGAAATTAAAAAAAAAATCTAGGCACTGTACCATTATAGTCTCTGTTAGTCAAGCAAAAAAAAAGTTATTTTTTTAATAATCTAATTGACATATCGTACAATTTTACAATCTGCTATTACTTAATGCATCCGTTTTAGACATTTCAAGCCCCAGGGGACATCAGGGCAATAATTATCAATACCCGGTCGCAGAAGCGTTAACTCCCCACCCTCCCCTAATTACGGCGGCGACAAAGAAAAGCAAATCGGTCGAAAAATTACTATTGTGCTGGTGGCCTTTCTTCTAGCTGTCGATAAAATGTCGAAGGGTTATTACGTAGGGTTAGATAAGATTATTCTTAAATGTTTGAAAGATTGCTATTTAATTAGAATTTGAATGAATTAGAAAAAGAGAGAGAATTTTGTTTCAATGGTTTTCAGCGCCTCTTGATACTCTTTCTGTGAACTCGAAATTGTAGTTTCAAACTATGTTTAGAAACAACTTTTTACTACGTTGTAAATAAACCTACTCGTTTGCAAGGGAAGTTTAAAACTGCATTTTACGCTTATTTTTAATTAGTCTAGTTTAGTAGTAAGTTGGTTTAGGAGTTACTTTCACATAAAAACACTGTTTAAATTTAAAATGACGGAAGGAAAAATTCATGTAGGCATGTGTTTATGTAAAACTCTTTCTAATACAAAACATATACATATACCCACTTACTTAAGGGATATATGTTCGCCGAGATATGTTTTGTTTTGTTTGTTATTTTGGACATTAAAGAGTTACATACATACATACATACATATTATAATAGCAAGTATATAACTACTTAAAATTGGAGAGGCGAAATTATAGGCTTTCTGCTGACTTTCGAGTAACCAAAAATTTAAATTTAAAATTTAAAAAGAGTGGATGTTCGATTCGTCACATTTCCGATAACCATCGATTTAAAGAAGCAGTGAAACAAAACGGTTTCGGCACGGGCTATCCGTTTCCCAAAACATCCGTTCCCAAAACACCCGGTCCAAAATATCAGTTTCTTCAAATGAAAGTATGCCAGAAGATCCGTTTCTCACGACACCACTATGTCGAAACACCCGGTGTTCATATCAACCAGATGCCAAAAGATACGTCTCTCATGACACCCGTAATCCCAAAATATCCGTTTCTCATGACATCACTATGTCGAAACACCCGGTATTCATATCAACGATGCCAAAAGATTAGTCGCTCATGACTCATGACACCTGTAATTCTGAAAGGCAAATAATAAACCTGGCCGCAGTTTTTCTTTACGCCGTACCTTTGGCTTTAGGTGACATTATTTGTTCCGCGACACGTGTACATACGCGGATATAGGTAAGTCGCGCGACATATCGAGCGATGTCCGGCGACGTCGTGCTACATCGCTCAACATGTCGCACGACAAATGTCGCCTAAAGTATCTTTAGCTTTAAGCATACAACACGACAGACAGAAAAAGCGACTATAGTTAGATACTACAAACAAACATGCAAACAAATTTTCCTCTTTATAATATTAGTGTAGATGTAGATTGTAGATGTAAACTTACGCCCTATGAATTTTATTCCAGATCACTTTTTTATACAGTTGGCATCAACTTAATTTTTGGGTAATATCTTTATCGGTGAACGAATTATTTGGGTAAAGGTGGTGATGGGAACGGGTGTTTTGGGAACGAGTGTTTTGGGAAACGGATTATTTAAGAAACTGTAGTAAAGGGAACGGTCATTTTGGGAATAGGTGTTTTTGGGAAACGGATATCAAGCTAAATCTTATATTTTGGGAGAAGCATATTTTGGGAAGCACTTATATTGCGAAACGGATTATTTGGGAAAAGGTGGTGATGGGAACGGGTGTTTTGGGAACGGATGTTTTGGGAAACGGATAGCCCGTGCCGAAACCAACAAAACGTTCCAAAGACAAAAGATAAGCGAACATAACTCCAACCAAACTATCTCGTATTTTAAATTTAAAAATGGAACATAAAAGTAAAACTACTGTCGTTTAAAAACTCGATATCCTCTGGAATACAGATACTAACATCAATCTCTATAATCATAATAAGAATAAGATTCAGTTTCCAATTCAAAATTCAAAACCATTCCAAAACATAACGTTCCCGGCCGTTAACTTCAAATTCGAATATGGAAACCGTAAAATAGGAAACGTCAGCTCAAATCCAGTGCTGGCAGCGCGACTTACCAGCTCTGATTTTTAATACTATCATACCGCGAATTTTCGCGGTATTCGAGATGTCTCTCCCTTTCATTTGATACTGGTTAGAAAAGGAAGCATGGTTTGAAACGCGGATCGACTTTGATGGTCCGTTTCCGTATTCGAGACACGTCGCGATCCTCAAATCGGGATCGCATTCGGAACGCACCCGGGGCGTTCTTTTTTTCCAAATTTGAAATTTGAACTCGGTTCTTAACGGCCATGATTTATCGCGCGGCCGTGCGTATGTGGTAATTTGGTTGGAAGCGTTTAAGGCTCGCACAAACAAAAATGTGTAATAAAGTGATTTGTATGATCGATTCGTTTGATTCAGATTTCGGCTGTCAGTTATACGGAGTAATGCAATTGTTAAGATTGATAGACACGATCGCAACATCATCTGCGTGTTTTTTCGATTACACGTTGTTTTTATTATTATAATGATAACAACGTGTCAATTACTAACATTAACTAAGTAATTAGTTAGAAAATACACTGGCTGGTAACGTAACGGAATGTTGAAGTGTCACGTGTTTAAAAAAAAAAAATTACCGAAGAGCACTTTTGAAATCGGAATGTTTGTCATTGTAATTTGTAATAAAAAAAAACAAGACTTGTTACAGTACTCAAACAAGTCAAAGTTGTATTTTCGTCGCCGGAAAATAAAATATTTTACTTGCCATCTCGCCAAGAGCTGAAACTAATAAATATTTTTCTAGGACAGTCACGTATGATTTAAACTGAGCAATCTGCCGAAGTGGGCTTGGTTCCAAACAGAACAGCTTTCCCCACCTTGCAATAATAAATCCAAAATAAAATATTTTCGTAGCAGAAATTCCCTCAATTTTAATCGGCGTGCGAAATTAAAAGAACTTACCCTTAATCACTGGACTATAGAAAAAGTAACAATGCATTTAATGAACTCGATTTTATTCTTTTTATTATTTTTAAACGGCACGGTAAAAAGTTTATGATGTGGCCAGCAACATAAATTCATATAGAGCTGAGTTTATATTTCGAGGTGGCAACAAAAAAATTATGCGATGAAATGAGGCGACGTCTTATTTATTGCAACTTTTTGTGATTGAAGTGTTTTTGTGACTTTATTGAAATAAGTTGGTTGGTTCTTTGTTTAATTTTTAAATGTAAAAGTACGACGAGATGGGAACAGTAAGATTTATCCTTTTTTTAATGTGATGAAAAAATGATCAGTGACATCGAGACATTTTTAAAATAAATAAATAAATATCACTGGACAATATTTACACCAATCACCTAGTCCCTAACTAGGCAACTTAATGCCTGTATTATGGGTACTAGACAACGGATAAACTTACTTATACATATATAGATAAACATCCAAGACTCGAAAGCAAACATTCGTATTCATCATACAAACATCTGCCCGACCGGGGATCGAACCCGGGACCTCAAGCTTCACAGTCAGGTTCTCTAACCGCTGGGCTATTCGGCCGTCGTTTTAAAAGTTATGATAAGGATTTAATGGTGAAAAGATTTGAAAAGCTAAATAAATATGAAACATTTTAAAGAACTAACAGCTAGATATAAAAAAACATAGTTCATTGCAAATTAAATACCACTTTGTTTTATTAAAAAAAAAACTAAGCAATTAAACATACAGCCTTACACTGGCCGAAAACAATTTCAAAATTCGAATCCCATGACTCACTTTTTCACAACCACAGAGCATGTCAACCGTTACTCGATGAGTAATCTATCATCTATTGTCTGTGGTGCATTTGCGAGTCAAATACGACCTTGCGTTTCACTTGTTCGGCCATAGACACCATTGTTCTTTTTAAAAGCTCTGCCTACATAAACTTGGGTGTTGGAGAATCATTTTATAGTTAAAGTTTACCAGTACAGCTAAACACAGGCATTGTGTTATCCTTTCTTTGCGAATTTAAAGCTGATTTTTAACCGACTTCAAAAAAGGAGGTATTCAATTCGGCTGTATTTTTTTTTTTTTTTTTTTTTTTTTT
>BHDV01003145.1:220358-264171 GCA_005406045.1 Adoxophyes honmai | reverse complement strand
AATTCTTTTTGTGTTGGATAGACCATTTATCGAGGAAGGCTTTAGGCTATAAAACATCACGCTGCGACCAATAGGACCGAAGAAACAGTGGAAAATGTGGGGAAAACGGGGAAAATTTGTCACTATTCCACGCGGACGGAGTCGCGGGCACAGCTAGTATGATTATAAAATTGATATAACATACATCAGCCGTGTATCACGAAACACTACATGGACAAAGCCATGAACCATTTCACGCTTCGTGGCCACTTCTACCATAGTTTTAAAATAAATAAAAGAGATAAAGCAGTGATAGGTGGCTAGCCTATCCCATTATACGTTTACCTATTTTCCTCGGTCGCCCCCCTACAACATCCACGGAAGAAATGGAGAGATAAACTTGAAATAAATAGTTTTAAATGTGCTTTAAGCAGAAGAAAAGAAGTGGTTGATAGCCTCTACAGCCTCTTACATCAACGGAAGAAATGGAGCGTTGTTAAACTAAACAAACAGGAAAACATGTAGTTGCAAAAAAAGGAATGTTTATTTTCTCCGTCACAAAATAAATATTAATCATAAAATAAGCAAAGTCCGTATTATTCGTAGTTCATTAATTAATCCCGACCTTTAAGCTCTATGCGCAGGCGCAGATCACGATAAGATCTATACTAATGCATGTTTATGCGATACTGAACATTGTACAACAAGCCCGTGTGGTGCCGGGTTAGAATAGCACCTCCCCCTTTCTTCCCGTGGGTGTCGTAAGAGTCGACTCTGGGAATGGGTTAGTGTATTGTGGGCGATGGGCTAGCAACCTGTCACCGCAATATCACGTTTAACTATCTGGTTACCCTGAATTTGCTAAACGTGGCACTGGATTTTTGAATTCATGTGCTCTGCCTACCCCTCATGGGAATATGGGCGTGAGAATATGTATGTGTGTATGTACAACAAGCGATCAACTATTACATGCATAGTGGCTATTTCGGCCATGTGGAAATGTTAAACGGAGATTCCAATATTCATACATCACGACTATTTTCCCAAATGGGGTAGGCAGAGCACACAAAAAACTACATAGACAAAACGATGACAATTTCACGCTTAGTGGCCACTTCCAGCATATATTTCTTGGTTTTAAGGAGGCAGGTACAGTCGGCGTCAAAAGTAACTGACAATTTTAGTACTGAGTTACGTCAAATTCTATACTAAAATTATCACTTACTTTTGACGCTGACCCTACAATAGTGACAGGTTGCTAGCCTGTCGCCTACGACACTCACGGAAGAAATGGAGGAATGTTATTCTAAACCTTTCTTAAGAAATTGGTACAATAAGTGCGTTAATTACATACACATTTCTCAAACAATCTGATAAAAAAAGTGTTGAGAATAATGACAGCGGTTCAAACGCCCAAATATTCACACATCTAGCTGTATTTTGTTATAATCGTCTACCAATCCACCATTTTGTTTTCCATCGTTTATTTCTTTAAATAATACAGTTTTATACCAAAACATTTTAAATCGTAAACCAATCCGGTTGGACCCTAAACTCGTTAATCACTGGTTTATTTGTTCGTCTGTCCGTCCGCCGCGATTGAATGCCATTGACTACAACAATGCGTTGTAAGTGTGCGTTGAAGAGGCTTGGTATGCTCACAGTGCTCACTACAAGCCACGAATATTAAATATACCTAGTATAAATAACAGGTGCCGTGTGGTGCCGGGTTAGAATAGCACCTCCCCCTTTCTTCCCGTGAGTGTCGTAAGAGTCGACTCTAGGAAAGGGTTGGTGTATTGTGGGCGATGGGCTAGCAACCTGTCACCACAATATCACGTTTGACCATCTGGTTACCCTCAAGTTGCTAAACGTGGCACTGAATTTTTGAATTCATGTGCTCTGCCTACCCCTCTTGGAAATACAGGCGTGATGTATGTATGTATGTATGTATAAATAACAAACCTTACATACATTTAATTTCGTGTGATGTCTGGTTTAAAAAAACACCTCTCCATTTTTTCGCGCATGTCGTGAGAGGCAACTAAGGAAAAAGGTTAAGGCATATTTAAGATGACAGGCTAGCAATCCGTCACTATTATACCTGTCACCTTAAAACCTAAAATATCTAAGGTAGAAGTGGTCACGAACTGTGAATTAGTCATTGTTTGGTCTATGTAGCGTTTTGTGTGCTCTATCTATCCCATTTGGGAATACAGGCGTGATGTCATGAATGTATGTATGCGTTCTTCAGAGACTAAGTAAGTAGTTAAAGCCCGTCACACATTAAGCAGATATGGTAAGATATCTGTTACAGAACATATATCTGTCAATATCGCTCCCTATACAATTCAATGAGCTACCACACACTGCGCAGATTTACCGTCAGGTATCTTTTGACACCGACATATGGAAAAATGGCATTTATACGCAGATAAAATATTATCGTATATGCGTAGTCTGTGACGGGCTTAACAGATTAATTGTGAACATTAATAATAGATGCTCTATAGCCCAAAGATACGTTAGGGGACAAACGTGCCGCGACATTTGTCGCGCGACATGTCGAGCGATGCAGCGCTACGTCGCCGGACTTCGCTCGACATGTCGCGCGACTTTTATCCGCGTATATACACGTGTCGCGCGACATCGCTCGACATGTCGCGGCACCTTTGTCCCCTAATGTATCTTTGGCTTTAAAAGGGGTGTAAGCTTAATAGTTATTGTATGCCAATAAGACCCTTCTTTTACTGTCATATCTAGTTAAACTGTGACTGTCTAGTTAAGCTGGTATCTTTCAATTGACAGAATCTGTAAATTTCGTAAAAAAAGTGATGGGGGCAAAATTTATTACACTTAATAACTGGGCCAATCAACTATTTTGTGTTGTTATTCTGTCCCGTAAGTCAGGGGACAACTGTGATAGAGTTGCTTAGAAAAAGGTTGTAATTTAGTTCTCGTTTTATGCTCAGGAGATGCGCCATAAAGAAATGCGTACAACTGTAAAAAAAAACTTAACTTATAGCGGATTATATACTAGAAAATCACAATTTTACTCGGTTACTCAGGAGACGTAACCATGGCAACCAGGGACATTAAATAGTTGATCGACCCAACTACTTTAATCTTCATTTAAAATTTATCGGGCAAAAAAAACTAGACGATAAAACGACACTTTGTTGCCCTGGCAGCAGTGTAAGCTCTTCAGCTGATATGTTGACACGATTCAGAAAACATTTCATCGCAGCATCATATTTCGTAAGAGGCTTACGAAACCTGCCATTGTATGTTAAACTCTAGGTTAAGGCTAACTGCTATGTTCTAGTCACTAGAATGTTAGTGTATAGGTTTTACATTTACACTTATGCCTTTACTCCTTTGGCAACAGCATGTTTGGGTGCCAAAACCTGCTAAACCGCACTAAAAATCAACATCGGTTTCAATTTGGCAGTTGAAACCTAATCTCGTTTTGAAATTGAAACATTTGGTATCAAGGTAACGTCATCGCAACAGAAGCCCATTTTTGTCATTTAAACCAAATTGAACGAATGATTTACTAAAAATTGGTTTTGTGTAAGCTCTAAAAATCTCTCACAGGCGTATTTCAGTTTTTTACACGAAAGCTCTTTACCGCGACGCTTGAGGTCTCGATCGTTTTCCTTCGTGAAACCGATGTTAATTTTTAGTGCGTTAGACAATTGCTCTGTAGGTTAAATCATATCCATCAGCAACCATCAATTCCACGTGAATACAGCTAGTGTAATCAAGGCCTGGATTGTCCAGGATTTGAACATTTGGGTTCCGTCGGGAATTTGGATTTATCACGAATTAGGACGCATTGGAATATTGTGTACTCTGGACATGACAGGTGACGTAATTTTCTAGAACAGTATTCATGGACATAACATCACACAACGTGCAATCACGCGTGCTTTCACCAAAGGGATAGGCAGAGCACAAAAAACGTGACAATCATTTCACGTTTTTCAGCCACTTCTAGCATACTTTTAAGTTCTAGATCAGCGGTCCTTAGCCTTTTTGCCTGGCGACCCAAAATTCAAAAATATTAGAAGCCCGCGACCCAATCAAACATTAAAACAAATTAAATTCAGTGATTGCGATTTGTTTTTCAAAGTCCCGCGGGTCCTGCGACCCATCTCGATATGGCCCGCGACCCAAATTTGGGTCGCGACCCGAGGTTAAGAAACGATGTTCTAGATAATAGCCACAATAGAGACAGGATGCTAGTCTGTCGCCAAAAGCAAACCTAAACCTGTTTCTCCTTAGTCGCATCTTGCGACATCCACGGAAGAAACGGCGAGGCCTTATTCTAAACCCAACAACACACGGACTAATAAAGAATAAAATCAAACATTTTATTGTTCAAATTCAAAGTCAAATCCTTTGATTTAACCTTTTGAACCACGTTTAGTTACTTTAGGTTATAATGAAAAATGTCACTAATAAAGTTTTATATCTTAGCTACAAACCTGTCATTATTTTTCTATTTAACTTAAAAAAATGTCACAAGTGGCGACGAAACGTGTAATATTCATTTTTAGAAACGTTTTAACCACATAGCATTTAATGTGCTTTGGTTACCCCATTTATAATTAATACAGGCGTGATAAAAGGTGTAAAGCAAGTTAAATTCTTACTGGCAACTCTTAAATACTGGCAACATCGGATTTGGCGCCTAAAATTCAAAATGGCGAAAGTATTCCAATATGCAAAGCTCTAGGTAATACCCAAACCGCAGACCTTACCAGGTCACCTACAAATTCAGTACTGTTTAGTATCTAGCTAGGGTTGCTAGGAGAATAATAATTCCACATCGTGACTGTAGTTTATTTTAAACTGGTTACTAAAATAAAAATCAACGATTGCGTTTTTTTTAAAGATAAAATGGCATAAACAAATTCTTTTAAGTTTGAAAATGAGTAATGATCAAATAAAGGTTTGATTTTACTTTTTATCCATGGCACCTACATGTTTTTTTTTGTCATTTTTTTATTCCAAAACGAAATAAGGCCAGTAAGTACTCAATGGATTTTTTATGAAAAGTTTACTCGGATACTTGAACGTAACAAAATGGCAAACTTAGGCACTTTCCGATCGTTTCTTTGAAGTAACAGGCTTTTCTCTTTCTCTATCTCAAAACAAAACAAAAAAACATCATGTTATATTCAACCACATGAAAAAGAACATTATTTACCTTGGCATCCCTACTAACCCTGCCAGTACATACAGGTGACAAAATTGCTTGCATCGACCGACATTATTGTGGCTAGAGCTCGGCATATTAAATTTCTTGCCAAGCTGCTATGCTTAACAACATGTACTCTGGCTTATGACATAGTAACATGATATACTCTAAACTATATGTAAAGGGGTGGGTAGGAGAAATCTACAAATAAACTTTTACGAACTTAAGAGGATAGGAGTTGCACCACTTCTCCATACAAACGTAGTCCCCTGTTTTCTCCGTGAATAATGACATTAGAGCAAAAATTTTTATTCATTAAATTTATATCTGTTGTGGCTATGCCCCTACGATTTGCTTTTATCGGTATTCGAAATAAATAAAAAATTGAAAATCGATAAAAGCAAATCGTAGAGGCATAGCCACAACAGATATAAATTTAATGAATAAAATTTTTTGCTCTAATGTCATTATTCACGGAGAAAGCAGGAGACTACCTTTGTATGGAAAAGTGGCGCGACTCCTATCCTCTTAATCATCACTATATTTATTTCCGTACGATACGTGTGGTGTCGGACTTAGAATAAAACCTCTCCATTTCTTCCGTGGATGTCGTAAGAGGGGACTAAGGTAAAGGTGTTTTAGGTAACACGCTAGCAACCTGTCACTGTTATACCTGCCAATTCAAAACCTAAAAAATATGATAGAACTTCTGGTTGTTTTTTTGCTTGTCTACTTTTTTTTGTAGGTAAATCACTCGTTCAATTGGCTTCAAACGTGGACAAGGTTTTCGATTGACGTTACGCGAAACCATTGGTTTCAATTTTAAAACGTAATCGGTTTCAACCTGTCAATTGAAAGCGATCACAATAACGAGCGCGTTAGACAATAGCGCAGCAAAATTTAAAAACGCTTCGCATAAATTATCTCCATATTTCCATGAACACAAAAACAACTGGAAAGCGGCAAATGGAAATCAGAATGTCACTGATCGATTTTCAACGTCCATCGCAATGGAATTTGCATTGCAGAATTATCATAAAAATAGAGAACTTACATAGCTATGCGAAAAGGTTCCTTTAATGGGTGTGATAGATCCATATTTTCCGTTAACGCCGTAAGAGATGATAGAGGAAATACTTAAGTATGTTTTGGACGTCAGGCTAGTAACCTTTCACTATTGTACATCTTAATTTAACGTTCATAAATCACGCCTGAATTCCCAAAGGGGTAGGCAGAGCACATGAAACGCTACATAGACAAAACCATGACTATATCAAGCTTCGTGGCTAGTTCTAGCAATTTTACACCGACTTCAAAAAAAGGAGGAGGTTCGCAATTCGACCAAATTTTTTTTTTTGTGTGTATGTTACTCGATATCTCGGAGACCCGTGGACCGATTTTCAATTTTTTTTTAATCGAAAGGGTATAACTCGAAATTGGTCCCATTGGCACGAAACTAGGATCTTATGATGGAATCTTGGAGAAATCGAGGGAACTCTTCAAATTTTATATGGAGATGTACGGCGTTTTCGGTAATTTGTTGATGAAGTCAAGATTTTACATTCAGTAAACAGAATACTTTCAAAATATTGCTAATTTGAAGTCGGTTTTTTTTTGTTTAAAATTATTGTTAGTTTTTAAATTTGCAGGTATAATAGTCATAGATTGCGAGCATGTCGCCTAAAGCACACCTAAACCTATTTATCCCTAGTCGCCTCTTACGACATTCACGGAAAAAACGGAGTAAAAGTAGACTTAAAAAAAAAAACATCTTCTTCAACAAAGGAAAATCCCTCGTTTCTGTGAATCATTATAAAACACTTCACTGGAAAGTTGTTCATTGTAAATTCCCACTGTGGTCGCCGCTCATATGAAATTCAAGTCGCGACTGTATGCTAAATGTTCATGTAATTTTCTGTTAGTCACTACCGTAAAACGGTGTGGGGACCAAAGCGAAGTTCTGTGGTAATTTTAATACAATATGACAGCAAATTTTGACATTTCGACATTGAGGTCGTTGATAAGTTTAGTTTAGAACTTTTGACTAAATCAATTTAGGGACAATTTTTATTTAACAAACGTCGTCAGTTCTAGCCACTAAGTTACTAAATTGGCAACACTGTCTGAGTTTCGTTTCGTCGCGTCTGAGTAGCGTCGTGTGTATGGTACAGTTACTAACTGGTTTTAAGAGGGCACAAACATTATTTACAAACGTAATATAAGATCAGGTGGGGGAAGAGAAACTCAGGGGCAGGGCAGGGGTAAGAGGCACCACAGACCATAACTCGTCGAGTTATGAGTGAGTATGGTCTGTAGTGCCCTCTTACCCCTGCGTTTCTCTTCCCCCACCTGACCTTAGTGGTTTTGGACCAATGTTTAAAAAATCGTGAAAAATAAATTAAGTCATATTTAGCCATGAAAAAAATATGGTTAGACTAAACATATTCTGTTAATTTACAATAAAATTGTTTCATTTGTAATTAAATTAAAATCAACGAGGAAAAAAATAAAGTAATGGTTCTATTTTGAAATTATGTCAAATGATATTTGAATAATAAAAACCAATTATTTGATTTATGTAACTCCGTTATTCCTTAATAGACTATATTATCTATCAGATAATAACAAGTTTATATCGTTTGTGGTAAATTTTAATGGAATTTTTTCAAGTGAAAGACAGCTCTGACGCGTATTTTGTGAAAACCCTTTAACAAATTGGCTAAGTAAAAGAAATCTGTGTTGCTAATAAAATAATATTTACCGTTAATCCCAAGAAAAAGAGTTTATTTATATCCTTTAGGCGTGCCATGTCAGATTCGTTTTAAATCAGTTGAGATATAGGACAGAATCTGATTAGGTACGAATCTGTTGAGGTCAGATTTGCCATTAGTCTGTTTCTGAATAAATCATTTTCGACATAGGACTTATGATATGGTAGTCATTTTCTTTTTAAACCAATTTCTGAGTACGTCAGATTCGTATAAAGTCCCATGACAAAACAGTGCTACGTCGGATTGGTAATAGGTTGGATTCGAACCTATGCAGTTTCTTGTCTCAACCGATTAGCAACGATTCGATTAAGACATTTGACAGTTTCTTTTTATGATCAATTCTGAAAATGACGCTTTCTGATTTTGCCAGATTTTATGTCATATTTTATTCCAACAAAGCCAGGTACATTTAGAGACATTAAAAATTGCTACGAATTTCAACTACATTATACTAGCGTTGCTCGAGACTTCGTCCGCGGTAAAATGGAGAATTCAAAAATCTTTAATACTATATTTGCTTAGCCCTTTTACCTCCTTAATTAATGTTTTTTTTAGATAATTTACACGTTTTTCAAGAGTTCTGAGAGTGAATCTTCCAGTGATTGTTTAAGATAATTATCGGATGCCGTTTAATGTATAAGTTATGAAATAGGTATCTAACGCGTTCGACGTAAAGGGCGAATTTTAAGAGGACTTTAGTTTAGTGTTAAAGTACTGCAAACAAGTGGTATGTATTTTTTTTTATGCCTACGTGTCCAATATTTCAAAAAAGCAAAAAAAAATATAGCTGTAAGTATTAAATTTTATTTTCCCTTTGACTGTACATTCGCATGATGTACCCAGAAATTGACTGACATAATTAACTGACCTTCTCAGCAAAGAGACCAAACAGAATCGAATCAACATCGGATCTGTCAAACTCAGAATGACACCATACTAATATTCCGGATCTATGACTTTCTGACAAACTCAGAATCCGATATTATAAGAATCTGAAAAGCTACGAATTTGAGATCTGAATAATTTAACATCTTAGGAATTTGGATAACTTAACAAATGCCCGATTCATAATCGAACATACTCAGAATCTGAATTAAATAGAAACCGGCAACATTAGAGTCATACATACTCCGATTCTGGCTTAAAACTCAACTGATTTAATACGAATCTGTCCAGTCCCACCTAAAGGATTTATATGTTACAGTAGATTTTCTTTAAAAACTTAAGGATTTATAGCTTTGTAAAGCATTTGAAAAACATCAAAATCGCCGAATTCTGTTTGCACGCTCATAAACAGTTCCGTCACTTTCTAGTAGCTCCATGTGATAAAGGCATACTGATTACCTATTTCCTTAGTCGCCTCTTACGACATTTACGGAAGAAAGTTTACTATTTCGCGGAGTTGCAAAGGAATTGTACCTACTTTCTTCAATGTATGAGTGAAAAGTCTAGTTTCTAACCAACGTAAAAGCAACGGTCAACTCATTAGCACAGTCTGAATAATAACATAACAGAGCGAAAGCCTGAGAACCTGCGAAACTTAACACCATATTTTGCAAGTGTATGCGAAAATATACTAAAGAGCGGTATTTGATTCAAGTGTAGCGACCCTGCCGCCGCCTATTGTCTAGATGTAGAACTTCCGCAAACGTCATTTCTGTGGTCAACTGTCAAAGTGTTGTATATCGCGCTAAGGAAATTTTGAAGATCGGTGGCTTTCGTTCGGTCCTCAGGCATAACATCTGCATGGAGAGAAATCTCTTGATTGGAGTTTATCCTAAACTCATCATCATCATCATTATCAGCCGACAGACGTCCTCTGCTGGACATAGGCCTCCGCCAAGGATCTCCACAATGACCGGTCCTGCGCTGCCCACATCCAGCGGCTTCCCGCGACTTGCACCAAGTCCTCGGTCCACCTTGCGGGGGGCCTATCCTAAACTATAACGTGAATATTTTGACCAAAGTGCTGCATCTATCTTCGCATTTTTAGGGTTCCGTACCCAAGGGGTAAAAACAGGACCCTATTACTGAGACTTCGCTGTCTGTCTGCCTGTCTGTCTGCCTGTCTGTCTGTCCGTCTGTCACCAGCTAAGAGTTGAAATTTTCACAGATGATGTATTTCTGTTGCAGCTATAACAACAACTACTAAAATCAAGATAATAATAATAATTAAAGGGGCTCCCATAGAAAAAAACCTCTTTTTTTGCTGTTTTTGGTACGCAACCCTTCGTACGCAACTCGCGCGAGTCCGACTCGCACTTGGCCGGTTTTTTTAGGCCGTAATACAAACATTCACGCTTGTATTCCCAAATAGGGTAGGCAGAGCACACAAAATAGCGCTTGATTTTAGGTTTAAACATTGGTGAAAGAGGCATAATAGTGAGAGGTTGCCAGCCTGTCCTCTAAGAACTCTAAGGATACTTGTCCGGCACCGGTGCGTGTACACACATACATTGTGAGCCATACACCAACGCGAGTCCGGCAAATAAAACGGTCCGTTGTCCGGTGAAAATACCGGACGTCTACAAGAGGCCTAAAGCACACCTAAGCCTGTTTCTTAAGTCGCCTCTGTCGATATTAACGGAAAAATGGAGAAATGATATTTCATAATTATATGTACGCGGGACTTAATCGCGATTTTATTTATTTACCTTCTCGACGTTTCGGCCGCGTTACAGCGACCGTGGTCACGAGTTGACTGAAGCGGAGCTCGACGTTTGTTTGGCAGCCCGGGTCCTTCGAACTACCCGCACTTGATTTTCATCAGTAACGGCTCCCCGAACTACCCGCGTTTCACTGATATTGTCCACCGTTCCACTATTACACCGACACACAACACTAACAATGTCAGACGCTCGCATCGAATTTTCGTCTCTAGGCTCGTGTAACGCGGCCGAAACGTCGAAAAGGTAAATAAATAAAATCACGATTAAGTCCCGCGTACATATCATTATGAGTGAGAATCGCGAAAGTTTAAAACATTATAATGATATTTCAAACCAGAAACCACACCATTAAACACTTAGTCTTCAATATCACTCAACATTTCCCTCGGAGACCAACGAGCCCTCAGAAGTTATTATTCCGCGCGATTTCCAATGACATTTCAATCTACCCGACACTCCGAGTGTCCGTCAGTGGCGTAGAGCGGTGTCAGGTGTCGCGAGACTAGACGAAGTGTCAGGAGAAAAATATTCGCCCAGCGCTCTAGATCTGGAGTGTCAATCGCTTAGTTTGAAGCAAGTGTCGCAATGTGACATCTTGTTTTGACATTTTATTTGTCTGCTTTTGACAATAGGCTTGTGTCCTAGGTTAAAAAATATATATATTCTAAATAGTCCGTTCGTTAGATTATGGAAAAATATGACACACATATTTTTTCTTTTATCAAATGACTAAACATCGACAAAGTAGATCATCAAACTTTTGGAGTGGGGGCTTGTGATGTCACGATTCGCTAAAAATTGTAGAGTCGTGACATCGCGCGAAACTTTTAAGCGCTGTATTATCGACATTTTTCGTTTGTCAAATAATAGAAAAAATATGGGTAGAAAATCTATCTGACGGACTAAATAGTTTTTTTTTTGGCAACTAGCCTATTCCCTGTGTGGTGCCAGGTTCAGAAAAACACCTATCCATTTCTTCCGTGGTCATATTAGGTGACTAAGGAATGATAGTCATAGTTTTGTCTATGTAGCGTTTAATGTGCTCTGCCTACCCCATTTGGAAATACACGCGGGATGATATGTATGTTTAAACGTATAATTATGTTATAGAGTGCAATTTTTTTTTGGGACAGGCTAGCAACCTGTCACTATTGTACTTGCCAACTTAAAATCTAAAAAGACTGCAAATAAGCGTTCCATTTTCATCGCCGCCATATTTAACGGAAAAATTGACTTTTAAATGGAATTGCTATGCATTTTAACTTTCTGTCACTGTTTTAATATTCCGCTCAGAAGCGCACAAAAACTCGTCTAGCCGGCAGTTGATTGTAGCTTTTTATAATTTGTAAATTATTTATTTAGTTGCGATTAAAGGTTTTTCGGTGATTTGATTTGCATGGACTTGGCTGTATTTTCACATGCTGATGCTTAAAAAATTTAGAAAAAAACCGGCCAAGTGGGAGTGGGAGGGTTTCATATCAAAAACTGCAAAAAAAAAACAAGTTTGTTGTATGGGAACCCTCTTCAATATTTATTTTATTTTTAGTACTTATTTGTTGTTATATAGCGGCAATAGAAATACATCATCTGTGAAATTTTCAAGTGTCTATCACCGTTCTTGAGATAGGTACAGCTTGGTGACTTTTTAATGTTATTTCTTAACATACATACATACATAATCTCCCGCCTGTATTTCCAAGAGGGGTAGGCAGAGCACATGAATTCAAAAATCCAGTGCCACGTTTAGCAATTTCAGGGAAACCAGATGGTTAAAGTGATCCTAAAAAGGGACCTGACAAACAAACCGAAATATGGACAGCAAAATTAACTCTAAATATCCCATAACATTCCATATGTTTCAGACTTACAAAGAGACACCGATACACACATTCCCAACACAAAATAATGTCTTCATACTAGTATTGTGTTAAGTTTACACTGTAACAACTCACGACTGACTCAAGGTGTGGCGACAAACTTGGGCCGTCACCCTGCAGCGCGTGACGTGACGATGAGCAAATTTTAGGGAACGCGGCAACATAGATTAATCTTATGGATAGATAGGAGATATCTTTAAAATGAGAGAGATTAAGGATATATGATCTATCGAAGATTTAGCTTACTGGAGAAGTCTCGCAATCACGTCCATCTTTAACAGACTTAAAAAACCGGCCAAGTGCGAGTCGAACTCGCGCACGAAGGGTTCCGTACCAAAAACAGCAAAAAATCACGTTTTTTGTATGGGAGCCTCTGAAAATTTCAATTGCCTAGCTCTTATCGTTCTTGAATTACAGTCTGGTGACAGACGGACAAACAGACAGACAGACAGCGAAGTGTCGGTAATAGGGTACGAAACCCTAAAAAAGAAGGTTCTGTGTTCAGCATTATGATTTTTTTTTCTTGTGTTCGCCGATTTATCGATTTCCAAAAACAAAATAAAACGTTGGTACAGCACCAGAAATGGAAACAAAACCATAAATGCATACGTCACGTCTGTGTTCAGTGTGCTCCCTGAAGTAGGCAGAGCACACGAAAAGTTACATAGACAAAACCATGACTTTTTCACGTTTTATAGCTACTTTTAACCAACTTCAAAAAAAAGAGGAGGTTCTCAATTCGACCTAATTTTTTTATAGCATTTTAAGTTTACACATAGATGACAGAAGTACAGTAGTAAGTTGCTAGCCTGTCGCTTAATACCGCCTAATACACACCTAAACCTATTTCCTTAATCGCTTCTTACACCCACGGAAGAAATGGAGAGGCGTTTCTTTTTGTGACTTTGATTAATAAAAATTGAATACGAATCTACCAAAGCAACTACTCGACGATAGTTCCGAACTGCGAGATGCGTTTACGGAGTTAGCCAACTATGCGCAAGTCGCGTTTGCTCACGATCCTGCAAACTGTAGCCGCCTCCGTGAACGTAAAGGTGGGGACAGACTGGCCAATGTTAATTCAACTTTGTAACAAAAGACACTTTTTGTATGGACACATACATACATACATCATCACGCCTGTATTACTAAATGGGGTAGGCAAAGCACACGAAAGGCTATATGGATTTACATTTCGTGGCCACTTCTGGCATATTTTTATGGTTTCAAACGGGTAGATATTGCCTGTTTGGTATAGGGATAGAATAACACTTCTCCATCCAGGTATGTTTTAGGCGACAGACTTGTAACCTATCACTATTATAGTACCTCTTTCATTTGTTTTCAAACCTTAAATTATGCTAGAAGACAAGTGTTTTTGTACACCCGACCACACAGAAACAAATCAGTTTCTAGTTAAAAAGAAGTCACAAAATACGCAGTCACATAAACGTTTATAAGATAAAATGTCGTTTCTACAAAATAATCTATGATCAGCAGTACAAGCAAAGCAACTGGCTGAATGCAATAAAGTTTTTGTCGAAATATTTGTTGGCGCTACGTGCTATTAGTACGTGTGTCTGTCTCTGCGTCGAAATGTTCCAATTGTTTTAGTTGGTAACTAGAATTTGTTCAAATGCTTGTGTTTATATATTTCGCCTCTTAAGACATCCCCGGAAGAAATTGAGTGGTGTTATTCTAAACCCGACACCACACTGAAGGGAAGAAGGGGAGGCCTAGATAGACGTTCAGAGACCAAATCGAGGACCTGATGGAAGAAGGTCAGGTCAAGAGTACCCGAAACCGACGAGCATGTATGAAGAGAAGAGACTAATGAATGTGGATGAAGCAAAAGAGGTATGACAGGATCATAGCAAGTGGAACAAAGTGGTCTCGGCCTGCCCTTGTGGGAAAGAGGCGTGACGATATGTAATGCCTTTATGTGTGTATACTGTACAGTTTATAAAATGAACCAGAATAGGCAAAACTCATAAAGAATCACGAGTTAATGTCTAATTTAGTACATTTCATCAGAGACCATTTTTCAACTAAACGTATAAATACGTTCTTAACTTTAGCTTAAAAATGTCCAACTCATTTACCCTCTATTTCAATTTCAACTTCATTCCAACCCACGCACGTCAGCATAAGGTTGAAAATCGCACTTCAACCTCCTATTAAGCCAAGTTCACATGACACGGCATTTTTCTTACGATACGGGTATTAATTAAAGTTTGAATGGGGAACGTGCCTTATCTGGCGCATGTGTGGACACAGCTTTACGGGGTGAAAAATCTAGATTTATAAATTATGCATGTGTTTGGGGTTAGGGACGAAAGTGGGTACAAACAGTATAGGAGATGCAAGTTTTGAAAGTGAGTTATCAGCAAAGACTTGAATAAGAATATACAGTGTGTTACCGGCGTGCGGGCATTTATTAAAACTGACGATAATGTATCAAATTAGCAATCTTTTGCAAGTATTAGCATATCACAATTATTTCAAATAAAGCCACAAATGCAATTCTTCCATTTTCTGAGTCTTCAATGTATGCGTAACTTAACTTCACTTAACTTCCAGTTAATACTAAGATGACATTAGATTTGTCATTTTGTGACAGAAACTTTGCTGTACATTGCTTGCAATTAAACTTTTCTTACAAAAGTAACGCAATTTGAAATTTTGATTTTTAATGCAATTAAGTTAATGGGTAGATTAACAAACCGCAACTCTTAACACTGCTTCAAGAAATGCCCGCACGCTGGTAACACACTGTAGTAGTAAACTTGAATTGGTTTCACCTAGCAATTTTTCAGACTTAAAGCTTATATCTCTCTTTTTCAACTGAAGATGTTGAAAGAGGGGAAAAAAGAACTCGAAATGACTACCAAATGTGTCTATAGTCAAGGTTTCGTCTATGTACTGTTTTGTACGCTCTGCCAACCCAGCTTGGGATTACCGGAGCGCACCACCATACAGTCAAATTACAATTATTTTTTTACCAAATTTGAAACAGGTTAATTTCCCTTTCGATCTCTCCTATTGTCCCGTGAAAGAAAGTTTAAGATACATTTTAGGCGACAGTCTAGCAACCTGTTATTACTATAAACCCTAAATGTTCTAGAAGAGGCCACGTAACGTAACATAGTCATAGTTTTACCTACGTGCCGCTTAATCCGCTTTGCCTACCCTCTCCGGGAATACAAGTGTAATGTATATCAATCGCTTTCCCGATCAACATATCAATTACAACTGATAACAAACAACACATAGCATTGCACCACTCATAAACACCACTAGTATGTCAAAACATATCTATAGCTGATTCGAAGATAAGAGTACATTTCAAAATGGCCGCTTGACAATGAAACGTATTCAAGTTGCTCAATACAAAGATATTTGAGGCACCGCGCTTCGAAATCATCACGATTTGAAGGGTTATTCTACTTACAACTGTTTTTGCGAATAACATCTTACTTAGCTATAGGATGTTGTATATTTTATGAAGACAAATCCACTCCGTTTCTTCCTTGGGTGTCCTGACTGAGAAAAGAAGGTTTCATAGCCACTTTAAGAGTGATTTAAGGTTTAAATTAAATGAATTAAATTTACTTACTTCAGTGGTATTGTAAATTTTGTGTCGTACAAGGACATGTCTAACCAAATATATTGGCTAGCAACTGGTTAATATTACTTAGACAATATTTTCACATTAAATTTATTTACAAAGCAGTTAACAATCGTACTTTAGTAATTCGTTTTATTATAAATGTTTCTATTTTCATTTCAATTATCATTTTTTCCTAAGAATTCTGCAGGATAGTGACAGATTGCTAGCCTGTCGCCTAAAACACAGATATGTCTTTAGTTATCCTTAGTTACTTATATCTACATAAAAGGAAGAATATTATTATTATACACAGTTATTCTAGATACACATTACTCTCAACTGCAAAATATCTCATTTTCAATGTTCATTCTCGAAACTTTAACTCAGTAAAAATTATGCAGAAAAGCCAAACGCATCGAACAACCACACAAGCAGTTTTTCGTTGGTTGCGGTTTATGGCTGCAATGAGAACGGAATAAAACGAATAGCTTTTATGACCGGAATAAACGTAAAAAAACGTTTCTGACGGACTTCTGTGGCGGAAAACGTTTATAAACAATGTATGTTGATAGCTTTGGCATTATTAGTGTTTTAAGTGCGCTGTAATATACAAAATTATGGTTTAAAGACTAAGGTGAAGTCCATTTAACACATATGTGACAGTCCATGGGTAAAGGGTCCTTATGGCAGGTATTGAGTTAAGCACAGTTCCTAAATCTATGTTAAATAAGCTATTCAACACAGAAACAATCATGACCCTAAGTCTCATAATTTTTTTTTAAAAAACATCAAACTTATACTTGCTAATATTGCACTTTCGAGAAATCGTCAAAAGAAGTTTGAAATTGAGTTTAAGTATGTTCCCATTGGAAGTTACATAGATTATGATTGATTTTGTATCTCAAGGGGTTTTTCTTTTGAATTCAGTCATGGTTTTATTAATGCGACTTCCAGATCCTGACAAAACAGCCTTTGATAACAGCAACACGCTTATAAGAATGAAATTAATAAAAAAAAATTTTTCAGCCTTTTATTTAATATGTTGTAATCTGAACTATTGTATATAGTAGGACATATATAAACTTACATTTTAGGATAGAAATAAAATCATATAGTTAACGGAATATTCTTATCTTAATTAAAACGTGGTAATTACTATACTTTTTATTTTCCCCTATAACAATAACAAATTTAGTATAGTGAGTTCTAAAATATATTTATTCAGCCCACTAGAGTATCATAAACTTCTCATTATTATTCTACAAGTCTTATTTTTTTATTTATATACGATCAAAGTTACGTAAAAATCACAATTTGACTCCCATACATTTGGGAAAAGGGTCCTTATGACCAATCACAGACAAAACATATGAATAATTACGAAATGGCACATTATTAACATTATTTTTTTCCTAATCTTGTATTACCACACAATAATGAAGAAAAAAGGTTATTATAATTATACTCAATATCTTTATCTGTAAGAAGTTATTCTCATTTAACGTCAACGAATAATTAAAATAGTCTGTTACTATTACTACTAAGGAACCATTCATAGTAAGTATCACGTAATAAAGATAATTTGACGCGATTTCTGATAGCGGTAAGGGGGGAAGGGGGGGGACACATTCCAATTATAATAATTTGCTAGATTGTGATTTTATGATTATTACTTATTTTACCTACTACTAAATTATTTATTTTCTACTGATTTCCTTTTTTTACAAAAGTAAACACCATTTCGTACTTGGTTCCTGTGGCCGAGTTCACCACAGTAGCTACATATATGTAAGTTTTAGTTCAACGTGCAAAATATCGTATGTAAGAGAGAGATCTATAGGCTGAGCGGCGGCATAACGCGAGAGAACGTTCGCCGTCCACGTCCACGCCGCCGCGAAATGTTTTGACGTCAGACGAGAAATGTAGGGTAGGTAAAATCTAAAAAAGCCTGGCAAGAGCTTGTCGGGCACGCACATGATAGGGTTCCATAGCTAGCTAAATTTCATTTTGCGGTTGACTCCATACATTTTGTTCGGACGACTGTAACTACATAAGTTGGTCGAGTTGTATAAAAATAACTATTCATGATACTGAGTCCGCCTTATTTAGTACTTACTGTGAGGTATATACCGTATCTTTTTTAGAATTATTTTAGTAATATTTCAAAAGTTACGGTAGGGGGACACCTAAAATTTTAACTTTGTTTTAGATTATTACAAGGTTTGATCTACATAGTTTCAAAGCATTTTTTGTTGCGTTTTAAAAGACCTTTTTAACGATACCCCACACGTTGGGGTTAGTCCAATTCAATTTTTTAAATTCACTTTTCTTTGTATGGGAGGGGAGGCTGAAAATAAAATATTTTTTCATAATTTTAAAAAACAATTTTTGGAACTTCATTATCTATCTCTCCGCCAATTTACGTGATAATCGGTGCAGTAACAGTAAGAGCCCGGACGGGCGGATGGACAGACATGACGAAACTATAAGGGTTCCTTGTGGGACTATGGAACCCTAATGACCACTGATACTGTGCAAAGAAAATGTATTTGCAAAGTATCTAACTATTTAAGAGTTTAAACAAGTTTATCTATTGACCTTTGCCATTATTGTATGCAATTTCCCATAAGGACCCTTTTCTACTAAACTTTAAACTAGGTTTTAATTAAGAAATAATGAACTTACACAACTGAAACCTAGGTACAAATATACCTCTATTTTTATATTTTACTATTTCGCATAAAACAAAAAAATGATAATATTGAACGATTTTACAAAACAGCTAATATCTCCGTAACTAGAAACTGCCATAAGGACCCTTTTCTCATGGACGGTCACATATTTTAAAGCAACATACTCACATCGCGTTTCAATTTCATTTTTTTAATTTTCGGCATCTTAGCTTTTATTGCAAGTATTTAGAGTCACGGTCGACCCCATAAGATTCCCGTACAGTCAACCAATTTGATTCCTAGGCCACTATAGAACTTTGTCGCATTGACTATAGATAATGACAACGTCGGTGCAATAATGTAATAATCGTAAAGAGTTTAAACGTTTTAGCTCCATGACATGTAATTAAAAAGAAAGTTTGACAGACAGACAGTGACAATTCCAGTAAACCTTCTTTTATACGCAAGTGTGACAGAGAAACAAATAGACGATACTCTTTCAGTGAAGTTTTATCAGAAATGTATTTTTAGTTTTCATCCCGATATCTATGACATGAAAGTTATTGATATCTAAACAAACTCCTTTTCTATTGATTATCGATGACACATATTCGAAAAAGTTAAGATGTCATCACGACATGCGTAATGCAACAATCAATGTCGTAGAAGACAAACAAATAAATTTATTACGACATGGTTCTACAGTTGCCTAGGAATCAAATTGGTTGACTGTACCTCAGTTAAAAATGCTCTTCAAGCTCTAGAATCCTACAGTATGTATGTATGATAAATTAATACAGAGGTACAGAATAAAAAACCAGATAAAACGAAACTTTCCTCTTCCAAGTTGGTCAAAAGTGACTCAATTTATTTTACTAAAGTTGCAGAATGACCCCAATGACTAATAGTCACGACTGACAGACGGACGACAGAACACGTGTGATTAACGATTCGCGTTCGCGCGTTGAACAGACACACAGACAAACTGGTTTGACGGTTTCAAGGTGTTGCTAGTTGCAGATTCATTTTATTGCGAAATATTTAGGATGTGTTGTTTTTTAAGGTTCCGTACCCAAAGGGTGAAATGGGACTCTATTGCTGAGACTTTGCTGTTTGTCCATCCGTCTGTCACCAGGCTATATCTCATGAAATGTGCTAGATAGACTGTTGAAATTTTCGCAAATTATGTATTTCTAATGCCGCTATAACAAAACACTAAAAAAAAAAAAAGGTATTTACAGGGGGCTCCTATACAACCATCGTGATTATTTTGGGGTGATATAAATAACGGTAACAGGCAGACACCTGAAATATTTACTTAATATTAAGTTGTACATCTACTTAAAAATTAAATAATTAAATAAAAATAAAATCAGTATTTAAGGGAGATCCTGTACAAAGAGAGTGATTTTTTGCAGTTTTTGGTAAAGACCCGTTCTAGCGTGAGTCCGATTCGTACTTGGCTGGTTTTTTACAGTAATATAACCAATCATACATACATAACGCCTGTATTCACAAGGTAGGCAGAGCACCCGAAACGCTATATCGTAAAACCCAATATTAGGTCACATTTGACAGCCACTTCCAGCATATTTTAACCAATCACAATGCAGCAATAACTCCGTTGCATAATTCAACATCTACCAACAATCTAACATACATTACGTAACACTGGACCGGAAACTAAGTCAGTACCGAAAAGAACAATCGTTAGAGCGATTTTTTAAACGCAAAACCACGTCAGTTATATTGCTTGTCATCATTTGTACTGAGATTCCGAATTTTAAGGAAACGACTCAAGGAAGAAGCGTAAGCGATTTTTATGTTCCGTTTTCTTGACATACATATTCTCACGCATGCATTCCTAAATGAAATCCATCTCTGAATTAAGAAATCCAGTGCCACGTTTATCAATTCCAGGATAATCAGATGGTTAAACATGATATTGCAGTGGCAGATTGCTAGCCCATTGCCCGTAATACACTAACCCTTTCCAAGAGTCGACTCTTACGACATCCACGGGAAGAAAGGGGGAGGTGCTATTCTAACCATAAATCGGGTAAATAATCGTAATGATAATGATTAGTGTGGATTCGTAATTCAAATTTTGTTAATCGATTTTTTTGGATCTATACTTTTTTTATTAGTATAACTATGATAAACGATTATTATAAACCTAAAGTATTCTTCGTTTTGTCTATCTCGCGTTTCGTATGCTCTGTCTACCCCACTTCGTAACATCGTTGTAGCGCCCTAACGCCACCTATTGTCGAATGGCCGAACTATTTGCTACGAACGTCAATGGCGTATCAATAAGAATCCTCCATCCCGCTAACGAAGTTTCGACGTTCGGTTGCATTAATACATATTCCAACTTTCTCTCTTCGGACTTCGGTCCCCGGGCAAAACATCTGCCTGGAGAGAGATCTCTCTATTGGAGTCTTTTCCAAAGCGTGACGTATGTATGTACATATTATACAACTAAGTTTCCGCCGCTCCTATGCGCTTGCGCCGTACACCCGGTCAGCGGGATGGAGATTAATGAGTTAAGCCCGCTCGGTAAATCACCTAATGCGATAATCTTGTTCCCGAAACAATGCCGCTCTCACGATTATTTTATTAATTTAATTATTGTTTTAGGCAGTTTTTTCGATTTTGAGTATCACCCTGTATGCGAAAAATTAAAAGTTTGAAATGTGAGCTTAAAGTACCTGACTTTCAATGGCAATCAGTCAATCATCCAGCCTACGAGTATATGTTACGCCCCACTGCAGGGCACAGGCCTCCTCTCAGTATGAGAGGGCTTGGGCTATAGTTCATTAGTTGGGTATAGTTTCATAAAGTAGTCGAGACGAAAAACAGAAAACCTGCAGAGCATATGAGACGTAGCTTTAAAAAGATTATGACTCACATTTCGATGGGCCCTATGTATAAGGGCCAAAGTGATTTTTTTCAATTTTGCTTTTTTTGCATTTTAGGCATCTATAAAGTATGTAGTTTAATCCTGGATTAAAAAAAAACAATTTTTTTCATTATTCTACAAGTTTTTGTCGTACCATAAGGGCCTAACTGGGCGTAATTTTAACGTATAAGGGCCTAACGTACGTTTGATACTTTTACGCGGTAAATTCCCAGCGGTTCATTTTCGTATATTTTAAACCTATGTTTTAAGTGAAATGTAGTCAGAACATCTATTTTTTATGTATTCTGTAAAATATTGTGATGTTTGCTATTAGGGGCCAATCTGGTAGATAGGCCCCTATACGTGTAATATTATGGTAAACACCACTTAGGCCGAAGTTATTTTTTAATATTATGGTATTTTTTAGTATGTTCAGTGGGCAAATTATGTTGTTTTTGCTTCTATGCTACTTTTCGAGTCTAGTGAAATATTAGAAAATTCCGAATTACGCATATTAAATAAAAAATCCTGTTCTTCAATCTCGCTCGTACTCTCACGTTAGTACTTGAGAACGGCTGGGCCGATTTAGCTGATATTGGTTTTGAAATGTTTGTTATCGTTCAGGGAAGATTTATACGCTGAGTAAACTTAGAAATCTTGCAAAATAAAACTTGCCAAAGCGATATAAAAATCTCACACACCTCGAAAATGAAAATAATAATTTTCTTCTCGAGAGAACCTAATCAAACAAACAGAATGTCACCACATAATTATTACTATGCAGGACTAAAGCACCTAAGAGTATAATTTTAATTTAATTATTTCGGCCGCGTTGCAGCGACCGTGATCATGAGTAGACTGACGTAGGGCATCACATTAGTTTTGCAGCTCGGGTTCTTCGAATTACCCGCTCATGATTTTTAACAGTAGGTACCGATCCCTCGAACTAGTCGCGTTTTATTAAAATTATTAACCGTCACCGATTGGGTGACACACAATACTAACAATGTCAGTCGCTCTCTCTGAGTATTCATCTCTATAGTAACCTCATAAATTAGACAGTATGATATCGACGGTGGTGGACATTTGAAATTTCCACTTTAAATATTGTTGAACGAGTTTGATGAAGTTTTACAATACTTAAATGGTAGTCTGTAATATTAACAATACAGTAACTAATATTATTACCGATGCCAACAGAGTGGGATATTGTTGGATAGAGTCAAAATTTTACTGTGTCGATTTCTATTAACACTGACAACAACATCAAAGATACTCCTATTCTTTCACCTGATGGCAGTATTATTTTGGCAAAGAAGCTATACCTTCCGTGGCTTACGTATCTTAATTTTACCTCAATCTTTGCAAAGATTCATAGGATGAACCCTACACGCCGGTAAATTCCAGAAAGAAAAAGTATTTGAAAAAAGGGCCAAAGAGAGTTTGCGCAAACAATACAGTCAAGAATAGATAGGTTCTAAAAGTAAAGGGATCAAAATTCCGGTAAACCTTAGTGCAGCAAAGATGAAAAACAGGGGCAAGAAAAGAGTTTTGGTGAGCAGTGTGAAAATTCAAACAAACTTAAGTATTTTAATAAGATAAACGTAAACATAAGGGAACAGATTGAGTATTGCAATATAATATACTATTCCTACTGCCCCTGAAAGTGACTATAACGATAAAAACAGAACTAGTAAAATTTTATTGATTATTCTATTTTAAGCATATACACCTATAATTACAAGTAATTACATTTTAACTTTCAAGATTTTGAAATCAGAAAAAAAATCTATTGATCTCGAAAGTCAATTTGTGTTTTGGTAAGTAAAAGTCTCTACACATATTTCTAGTAGTACTAGTTGTCCTACTGTTTACTTTAACCATAAAATAAATTTATTTTAACGATGATTTTTATGAAAAAAAAATATAAAATAGAACTGTTTGTTCACTTAAGCCCTTATGATACAGCAAACTTCACAACGTATAAAGACCAAACTAGCACAAAATCATGAATTACAATTCCATTTCCTTGAAAAATAGTCACATCTCTTAAGTTATACATATAAAAGCTTAAATACACGAGTATTATAACTCTATACTTTTTACTAACGATTTTAAAGAATACCGCGTATAAGAGCCAAAGTAACACATAGATCTTTTTACCTGTTTTTTTACAAAATTTTATCTGCCTAATATTCACGTACATGGGCGTATGTACAAAAACTTTTGGTATATAATTATTTTATAAGTTTTTTTTTCATTGTGTTTGAAGGGCAGAGTGTTATTAGTAAGTGTGCCAAGTTTCATAAGTCTCGGATTTGCCACTACTGAGTTACAACAGGTTTTGTCTTTAACAGCTCGCCCTGTAAAGTATGGATTTTGGCACTTTGGCCCTTGTACGTAGGGCCCATCGATTTAATTGCTACTTTTACCATCGATTTGCTCAGAAAAACTGTTGGGTTTGACATAAATCATCACAAGGTATATTCCAGAATTTGGGCTTGCATGTCAAGAAAAAAAATGCTAATTTTAAAAGGTGCAATGGTTCTATAAGGCATATGACTCAGATGAAGGCGACTCATACACAGGAATGCAACGACCCATCTATATTGATGAATGAGGAATTCATTGACGATCTCCATGCATCAATATTGATTGATCCATTCATTCGGTCACAAAGAATTTATTTCTTCGTAAGTTTTTTTAACTTGTAATTTTTACTTATGTATTACAATAGGTTCTGTACATACTTGACACACTTAATACTTATCATACTTAAACCTAACCATAATCGAGTGGTTTCGGGTCTAGAAGAACACCTCTCTATTTCTTCCGTGGATGTCGTAAGAGGCGAAGGTATAAGGAATAGGTTAAGGTATATTTTAGGCGACAGGCTAGACAACCTGTCACTACTATATTTGCCAACTAAAAACCTAAAAATATGCCAGAAGTGGCCACGGAGCGTGAAATAGTCATGTTTTCGTCTATACACTATATGGCGTTCGTGTGCTCTGCCTACCCATTCGGGAATACAGGCGTGATAATTAAAATTACATGTATATCTAAAAATTAATTTAGTTTTCTCTCAATTGAAACTTCGCATGTACGCCTCTCTGTATTATGTAGGTATATTTGTAATCATAACGTTTCATTATAAGCTAGAGATGGGATAGCTACCAGTTTACCGGATACCAAATACAGATACCATTATATTGAATCACGCCTATATTCTCAAATATGTTTTGCACACAAAACGTTTCGAAGCCACTTTAAACATAATGTTAGTTATGATGACTGGCTGGTACTCCTTTCTCTTTAGTAAATATGGGCATCCCCAAATTACTTTTTACCCAATTTCATTAGCCTATTTTCAAAGTAGCATTTTTCCCATTTAGAATCGACACAGAAACGCAGGAAGTTTTAGGTCATGTTATGTTTTCATCGGCCCGGAGGGCCAAAATAACGTAGGAATCGGAGCTCCGCTCACGCGGACACTTTCTGTGTCGATTCTAAATGGTAAAAATGCTACTTTGAAAATAAGCTGTAGTAAAAAACGAAACTGGGAAAAAAGTATTTTGGGGAAAAATGCGAATAGAAATTTTGCTACTGGGAAATAATGATTTTGGGAAAATCATCTAACCCGTCGTCGAGCTAAACTCGATTTGTGAAGCTCGATGAGTGAATCTCACGGTAGTATTGTATTGTATTGTATGACTCCTTATTGTACATAAAACAATAACAAAAAATAAGACACAGGACAACAGCTTAAATGTACAAAGGAAAACTTATCCCCGGGGGGATCTCTGCCAGTTAACCTTCGGGCGATTGACAGGATAAGAGGAAACGAGTAGACATACAAAAAGAAAAGTTATTGAGATTGAGTTATTGTAGTTTAATGTTCAATGTCAAAATTAGCTGTCATATTGTATAAAAAAATTGACAGCTCGACGTCACCACCGACCGGTAATCGGGTACCGTTTCTGACTTCATAAGGAACAGTATCTGGCAACAGGCACATCTCTAGTACGTTTCAACTTACGTAATTCAAGTAAACTCAAAACTTTCGACGCCATTCGTTAACATACCTGAAACAATTAAAATACAAAGTTAATGGGGCTTTTATTATGTTTATAATTAAGTTAAGACAAAAATAACAAACGTGAGCCGACGATAATTCTCGGAAATGAGAACAACGGAACTGATACATACAGTCAAGGAAATTGATTACTCTGCCACTTTGTACCTTTTCACGAAAAATGTCACTGTGACATACCATACTTTCTACTAATCAAAGCAATATAAAACTCACTATCAAAAGGTTCAAAGTGGCACAGGTATCAATTTCCTTGACTGTACATACGGTAAGCGATACGGGTTGGCAAAAGATAGACTAGTTCACGCTATGTACATAGCCACTTCTTACGTCTAGTAGTTTTAATTTTAAGAGTGGTATAATAGTGACAGGTTGCTAGCCTGTCGAAAGTATACCTTTACCTATTTCGATAGTCCCTTTTTACAAATACACTGAAGTTAAACTCCACACTACACAGGCAACACTACTATACCTCTAAGTTTAAATATAAATTTGTGCTTAAAATGGCTACGTAAAAACTTTGTCAAATAATTTCGTGTTCATTTTTTCCGACTTCATTTACACGGTGTTTTTAATAAAAAGAAATATTTTTTTAGAAGTGGTTTTTGGTGTGGTAGTGAGATTAGAATAATGCCTCTCCATTTCGTAAGATGTCGTAAGAGACGACTAAGTTATTAAATATGTTTCAAGCGACAGGCTAGCAACCTGTCACTATTATACCACTGTTATCTAATTTAGAAAAAAAAAATGCACAAATGGCTACGAAACATTAAATAGTCGCGGTATTGAGTAGGTATACCTTTCGTGTGCTCTGTCACTTTAGGAGCACAGGTGTGCTTAGTTTGCACGTCGGTTTTTGGAAAGAGACAGTTGGCGTAACGTAAGTTAGTTAGAGTGAGACACTCTACAGCACTTGCATTCGCCAAAAAGGCAGATACTGTACGCATTTATGTATGTAGATGTCTTTATACCTTCACGGCTTCCATATTTCCACTCGACTCGATACACCGATGACATTATCACCGCAAAACCTGTAATTTTCAGTCATTTTCATAGCATTAAATTACCGGTGACGCTTCATCGTACATTTTTAAACGTGACGCAGTGACCTACATTTTATGACGCATTTCAATATTTGCGTCATGAATAATTAAAGACTGACTGCATTATCAATATTTCCAACGTGTTTCATTCGTATTGATCTATTTTGATTTATGCATTGGATTGAACAAGTCATATTGACACTTATTTACCTATACCTGTGTGGTATCGGGTTTAGAATAACACATCTCCACTTCTTCCGTGATTCTTTTACAGATTAGGTTTAGAAATGTTTTAGGTGACAGGCTAGTAACCTGTAACTATTGTATTACCTATGATAAAACACTATTTTTCTAAAGAGCTTCATACTAAACTTAAGGTCAGATTACGGATGTTTGAAAACAGATGGAAGAGGTAGTATAATAATGACAGGTTGCTAGCCTGTCGCGTTACTAAAGCATACCTAAACCTATTTTCTTAGTTGCCTTTTACGACATCCACGGAAAAAATGGAGAACAGGACCAATGGAAAACTACGAAGGTTATTTCCTGTTAATAGACACTAATTAACAAGATATCTTATTAATTCCCTATCAATTTCCTTTCAATATCTTTTCTAGTTCCAGTTATAGCTAAATAAAATCCCCCGCTCACACCGTAATGGCCAAACAGTTCGTAAAACTAAGCAAGCGTAAACGTTTTACTACAACCGGCGCCAATAAACCTAATTATAAATGTATAAAACGATGCTTCGAATGCCGCAATGACGATTAATAGAGTCGCCTGTCACACCGCAGCGATCACAAGAGGATTATTTAATGGAAACAACATTCGTCAATACTAGTGATTTTATGTATGGAATCCGGTATAACCAAAATTTAAAGTTAGTTACATAAAAAACATCCTTTTTTTACTTGTTTTCATGACCCTTCTATTCTTTCCGTGAATTTACAGGCGATTAAAAATAGGTTTAAGTATGCATTAGATGACAGACTAGCATCCTGTCACTATTACACCTATTAACTTGCAACAGAAATATGTGAGAACTGAAACGTCCGAAACGAGTTGCTTAACTCAATTTACTACGTGAATTTTCCGAATATATTTTGAGTCAAATCATGGTCGTACTTATCAAAAAATCAGAGGTGTTTTCCCCACGGCACATTTTAAATACCTAGAGTACCTAGACAGTCAGAACTTTTATAAAAGTACTAGCTTTCCTTCCGCGGCTTCGCCCGCGGCTTTGCCCGCGTGGAATTCGGTTATATTGCGGTATAAAGCGAACATTCCTTCGGGAACATCAATTTTTTCCTGGATAAACCCTATTATTTAATCCGGACTTCTATCTTTAAGTCTGCAAAATTTCAAAGCAATCTGTTCAGTAGTTACGGCGTGAAAGCGGAACAAACAAACAAACTCACTTTCCGATTTATAGTAAGGATTAGGTTAATTAAACGATTAAAAGTTGCTCGGCCGTTACGAAACTGTGTGCAGGGTACCCAAAAAAGCTCTTTTACGATGCGGTAGGAAGCTCGTAAATACGAAAAATCGTACGGATGTTTACTTCTGCACTAGTGCCGAATGTGTTGCCGCACGCAATTGCGTGTTCTTTGATGCGATTGTAAACATTATGGCAACACTTTGAGGTAAGGTTGTAAAATGTGACCAATAAATAAAGTAAACCTAGGCTATTTAAAGATTGATCGTATCATTTTTAGGGTTCTGTACATTTATAGGTAAAAATCTGGTGATATAAAAAATGTTTGTTGTATGTGTGTAAAATACAAATTGAAACCCAAATCTTATAAAGAACAGGTTAATTTATTATTATTAATAATAGAAAGTAAAGCTCTCGATTCACAGTCTAATTTAATTTTAGGTCATTAAGCTATCATAATTAGTTAGTTAACGTACCTATATTTTAGTTAGTTAGTCCTAAATCTCAACTATAATGATCACCGTAACCTAGAATCCATATCTCAGGAGTTACCGTGAAGGGCTTAGTAAGTTCGATCCCCAGGAATAGTTAAAAGTTCCCCACTGGCATTGAACCGTTAACAGGTAGTTACGAGTTACTAATAGTTATGGACTTAGGTTAACTGATTTTGACAGTTTTGGCTTAGTCTTTTAAGCTGGCAGTAATCTTTTAAAACAGGGGAATGAAAAGAGGGAGGTATATTTTAGGCAGGCTAGCAACCATTCTCTATTATAATGTTACATACATATCACGCCTGTGTTCCCTAATGTAGGCAGAGCACACGAAACGCTAGATAGACAAAATTAACCTAATTCCTTAGTCGCCCCTTACGACATCCACGGAAGAAATGGAGATTAGTCATTCTATTCCGGTTTCACCAGGCTGTATTTCAAAAAATGCGATGGCAAGACTTGAAATTTTCACAAGTTATGTATTTTTGTGTGGTTTCGTTTTAAAATGGGAAGGTCCATTTTTTCCGTGGATGTCGTAAGAGGCGTCTAAGGAAGGTTGCGGTATATTTTAGGCGACAGGCTAGCAACTTGTCAGTACTAGCAATATTATGTTATAAGTGTCTACCAAGCGTAAACCAGTTCATAGCTTTGTCTGTAGCGTTTTGGGTGCTCTGCCTACCCTGTTTGGGAATACAGGCGTGAAGTATGTATTCAACACTGCTTTAAAAACAGGCCAAGTGCGAGTCGGACTCACGCACTGAGGGTTCCGTACAAACCGATTACGACGCCATCTAGTGACAGATTTTCGAACCAATGATAAATTTTAATTTTAATTATTTCAAAAAAAACTACTTGGTTTCGTTGATAGTTCTTATGGTAATGTACATCATACATTATTTTTAGATTTATCACTCTTTTAGTTTAAAAGTTAGAGGGGGGGGGGGGACACAACTTTTTCTACTTTGGAAGCGTCTGTCGCGCAAACTATTCACTTTAGAAAAGTATGATGTTAGAAACCTCAATATAATTTTTAAAGAGCTATCCATAGATACCACACACGTATGGGTTTGATGAATTTTTTTTTTAGTTTCAGTTCCATGTATGGGGAACCCTAAAAAAATAATGCTTTTTTAAATTTTGTGTCACAATTTTAATGCGGTTCACAGAACACATCTACTCACCAAGTTTTATTAATATAGTTCTCATAGTTTCGGAAAAAAGTGGCTGTGACATACGGACGGACGGACGGACGGACAGACAGACATGACGAATCTATAAGGGTTCCGTTTTTTGCCATTTGGCTAAGGAACCCTAAAAATGACGCTCACCATTTCGCATATCAAACGTCGAATAGAATGATCCGTGTGTTATTATTTGATATTAACTCTTGCATTAGATCGTATTAGACTCTCGATCTAAAATAGCAATACGATCTCGGGTACCAGGTTGCCCCAGCCAGGTTATTTATACCCTGGCTGATAAAAATCAGATTCCCTGCCATTCCGAGATGATCTTGTTACGTGCAAACGCGTGTAAAATTGAGGGAGGATTGCTTCAGAGCTGTACGTAGGAATGAGACCGATGCGTAACGCGCGGTCCGAATTCGCTAGAATAAGATTGTTGACTGTAATTATTGTATAGGTAGCTGCTGAATAAAAGGTACATACAGTCAGCGTCTGATACATGTATATACTTTAGTATCTTTTCTAATTAACCTCATATTTGAACTCTCGCATGAAATTGTCACTGCGATCACAGTGACAAAGTACCAAAGTGTAACCATGTATCAGACGCTGACTGTACATTCATGCCGCTATTACATTATGTCACTACTATACTTCTAAAACAAACCTAATAAATAAACGGGATGTTGCTAAGAATCGTGGAATAGTGTTGGTTTTGTCTATGTCAGATTTCGAGTTCTTGTCTACCCCATTTGAGAATACATACACATTATCACGCCTATGTTCCGAAAAAGAGGTATGAACACACGAAACGTGACATAGATAAAACCATGTTTATTTCACACTACTAATTTTTTTAGGTATAAAAACCGATGAAATAAGTATAATAGTGACAGGTGACATCCAAGGAAGAAAAGGAGAAAAAAGAAGAGGTGTTCTTCTATCCCGAAACGACACGGGTGATGGGCGATCCTTTGTCTCGATCGCAACGGTGTGACACGCATCCAACTAATGCGTTTTATTATGTGTGAACGAAAATTTGATACCACGGCATGTTCGCGGGCCAAACGCGCGATTTACGTGCAAATGCGTAATAGCCAATTGGAGATTCAATTACGCCTCGGCGTAAATAGATACAGGCCGTCGTAAATAAATACAGGTTGCCGTAAATAAATACAGGTTGGCGTAATGTAGCTCCGATCTGCGTGATGTGGAAGACTGCGTAAGATATGGGACGAAATAGGCGATTTTTGGATTTCTTTTTCAAGGAAATGATCTATTGTTAACTGCCATACATCACGCTTGTATTCCCAAGAGTTGGCAGAGTACACGAAACGTGACATAGACCGAAGCATGACCACTCCAAATTGCGTAGCGACCTTTTAGCATATTTTTTTGGGGTTAACTTGAGAGGTACGGGTGACAGGTTGCTAGCCTGACGCCTGAAACATACCAAAATATTTCTCAGTCGCCTAATACGATATCCATGGAAGGAATGGAGAGTTGTTATTCTGGACCCAACACCGCACGGTTAATAGACGGTTTTTGAATTCCTTTTTCAAGGAAATGATCTCTAATTCTTTACTATACCTCATCGGTTTAGGTAGTTAAAACAATATAAACAATCTTGAGGTGTCTTTTTGTTGAAATACATAGTCTAAAAATGAAAATCGTTACACTTTACAATTCAATTATGAAAGTAAATGATTTTTTCATACCTAAATTGTAAAATGTAAAGTATTCGATTTCTAAAGTGTATTTTTAAATAAAAAGACACGTCAAGATTGTTTACATTGTTTTAACTACCTAAACCGATAAGGTATACAAACATCACACTTGTATTCCAAGATATAGTTATCTGAGCACACGAAACATAAGAACGTAGACTTGACCCTGAAACCTCTTTCAGTAAACCTTTAGTAGCAAGGACCAAAAAATCGATTGCTATGTTGACCTTTGTCACAGCGCTGTCATTTCACGCCTCCACAGGCATAAAAGTACAGGTGAGATAGTAAAGGTAGTAGAAAGTCTGAAATATCGGTCAAGTGCGAGTCGGACTCGCGACGAAAAGACCCGTACCAAAAACTGGGTAAATAAGAGCCTACCTGTTATATTATACTAGCTTTCCGCCCGCGGCTTCGCCCTCGTGGAACTCGGTTATATTGCGGTATAAAGCACAACTATAAGAAAACTTCTCGTTTCAAACGACACACAGCGCCATCGATCTATCATCTATCGATCGATATCGATCAATCATCGATTGATATCGATCTATCAAGCAAACTATATTTTTGTTTTCCCTCGGGAACATCAATTATTTCCGAGATAAAAAGTACCCTATTATTTAATCCGGACTTCTATCTTTATGTCTACAAAATTTCAAAGCAATCGGCTCAGTAGTTACGGCGTGAAAGCGGAACAAACAAACAAACAAACAAACTCACTTTCTGACTTATAATATTAGTAAGGATAAGGATAAGGATTGACATCGAGAAAAAATAGGCAGAAAAATGCGTTTGTTGTGTAGCAGCAACAGAAATGCATAAATAAATACGTCATGCCTGTATTCTCAAATGGGGTAGGTAGAGTGCACGAAACGCAAAATTGACAAAACAACTATCTCCCTTTTCGTGGCCACCTCTGCCATACCTTTTAGGTTTTAAGTTGGCAGGTATAGGTAAAAAGGGACCTAATCTTAATCTAAATAACCTTAATAGGTAAAGGTATGTTGGTTAATAGTTCCATGTGATAGAGTATCCATGGAAGAAATGGAAAGGTGTTATTCTAACCCGAATCCGCACAGAAATACCTCCATAACTTGTGAAAATTTCAACATTCCTAAATTACAGCCTGGTGAAGGCGCAGTCTTAGTAATAGGGTCCCTCTTTTAGTTTTTTTGTACGGAACCCAAAAGCACCTGAACTCACAAAGGAGCTAAAATTGACAGCTATATTGATCATGAAACGGAAGCCTTTGACATAGTTTCGAATAGGAAGAGCTTCTACCGTTTGAAACGTAAAAAAGAATCCAAAAGCCATATGTGAGGGCTGGGAGGTAGAATACTAGATGAGACATTTTTTTAACTGGTAACTTGCGTTAACTTCAAACTGCAAATAAATAGCTAATTTATGTTCTACAGAGCGTCTAGTGTGTTCATTTCAAAAAATTGTATGGAAAGCGAGACAGCGCCGCCAGCGGAACGTTTGCACAACTGCCACGGTCGACAAGTCTCCATACATTCCGCGACAACTCGCAAACGAATTCGTTAACGACTGCACCATCGAAATGATTACACTAGACGTACAGAAACAAAGGATTTTTTTGGTATGAGATATCATTATGTAACTTCCAAACGAAATTCGGTGAACGTATGCGATTTTGAGTTTCCCACTTTCGCTTTTGTAATTCAATTCAACTCTTAGGGCTAGTTCGGTCTAGGCTAGTTTTTTGTCAAATAGCGAGTAATTAATTAACTAAAAGTGTTTGAACAATGAAACTCGACTAAAATTTCATTATTAAGACACGTTTAGTTACGTTGAATTCATATGCTCTGCCTACCCCTCTTGGGAATACAGGCGTGAGAATATGTGTGTTAGTTACTAAATTGCTCGCTACTCGACTAAAATACAAGCCTAGTCCAAACTAGACTTCACATTTTGTTCCGTAAAATTCATATATTATTGTGTACTTACTATCAAATATGCATTAATTATCGAATATACTAAATAATAAAAAAAAATCGTTTTGTAGTGTCACAAGATAATAGGGCACTTGGTTCATGACGATCGATCTCTTACGACATTCGCGGAAGAAATGGAGAGCTACTATTCTATCCCGACACCACACAGGGATAAATATATAGTAAACTAGCTTTTGCCCGCGGCTTCGCACGCGTTAAATTCGGGCTAACAAAGAAGAGATTTCGGAATTATTAGTAGGAAGCGCCCGCCAGAATAGCCAGCAGATAGTAGATTTTTTCCTACTTTCTCGACACTTATCGTCATATTTTGGAAAATTCAAACAAAATCTTTATAAATTGTAGCCTATGTGCTATTCTGATGTATAAGCTACATTACTGGAAAGTTTCATTAAAATCCATTCAGTAGTTTTTGCGTGAAGGAGTAACAAACATCCATCCATCCATCCATACTCACAAACTTTCACGTTTATAATATTAGTAAGATTATGTAACAAGTTACCATCCAGTTGCCCTTATTCCCGGACGCCCGTCGATGCGTGAACGGCCGGTCGCTACATCATTCTGTGTGAGCCCGACCGCTAAATTAGACGGTCTCCCAATGAAAAGATTTTGTTTATAGCTCTAGTTTATTAACGGAAATATAGCTTTTTGACAGAGGTACGGTATGGACGAAATGTGGACAAAGATTGGAGTTATTAAGGGTGATGTTAAAGATACGTGGAATTAGAGATTTATGAATGTTGATGTATGAATATCACGTTGAACCATCTGGTAACCCTGAAATTGCTAAACGTGGCACTGGATTTTCGGATTCATGTGCTCTGCCTACCCCTCTTGGGAATACAGGCGTGAGAATATGTATGTATGTATGTATGAATGTTTCTAAATTATTATGTGAATGTAGATGAAGTTACTAGTCTAGCGGTTCGACCTGTGGCCTCTCAAGCAGAGGGTCGTGGGTTCAAACCCCGGGCTCGCACCTCTGAATTTTTCGATATTTGTGTGAGATATCGAATATCGAATTTGATATTTATCACGAGCTATTCGGTGAAGGAAAACATTGTGAGGAAACCTACACACAGCGACGAAGTAATTCAACGTTGTGTGTGAAGTTCCCAATCCACACTGGGCCCGCGTGGGAACTATAGCCATACTGAGAGGAGGCCTGTGCCCTGCAGTGGGACGTATATAGGCTGATGATTATGAGATGAAGTTACTGCCTACCCCGTTTGGATACATAGGCGTGAGTGTATGTACCGTCGAACCAATTGATTCCTGACCCACCATAGAACCTATTCACAGTGAACGTCATAGTGACATTGCATTACTTGACAAAGGAAATGTTTAGGCCGTGGTCGCCTTCACCCGCCGCCCGCGGCCGACAACGGCCCGCCGCCCGCGGCGTCTGAATAATAGTAGTAAACGGAACGCCACACGCGGCGGGCGAAAACGACCACTCCCGAGCATTCCCGAACGTACCATTCAGACGCCGCGGGCGGCGGGCCGTTGTCGGCCGCGGGCGGCAGGTGAAGGCGACCACGGCCTTATGACGTTTATTGTGACAACGTTCTGCGGTGGGTCAAGAATCAGCTAATTCGATTGTACCTATGTATGTTATGTATCTGTTACCGGAAATGTGTGAAATCAAGGAATTGTATACAAATCCTAGGAAATGTATACAATTCCGATACCATTTAGTTTCCTAAATATTGTTTGAAAAACTATTTAATGCATAGATATCCTAGGAAATGTATAAATTTCCTCGGAATTCTATACAATTCCAATATCGTATAAGGAAATGTATAAACTTTTTTTTTTTTGGTTAGGAAATGCATTTACGCACTATCCCTGAGTCGTTTCCGCATCGCGGCGACAACCCAGGGAGTGTGTGGGACTCAGAGTGGGGAGGAATACCCACTAAAACCCAACCGCCCTCGTTACCGTTAATGCGGGTGTCCCAGGGAAATGTGGGTGTCCCAGGGATGGAAATCTAACCTAACCTAAATAAAATCGCTGTTACATAAGCGCGATGCGTGATTCGGCAGCCATTTTTGAACATTTCCGATTGCGATTTAGGAAATGTATAGATTTCCTAGGAAATGTGTAACGTGTAATCTATTTCACACATTTCCGTGCAATTTTAGGAACTACATACATTTCCTAGGAATTGTATACAATGACGGATTACATACATTTCAGTTAACATAAATCTATGTGTAACTAATTCTCTTTGAGTAGCTACATACGCGGGAGGCTTTAGGGTGATAAGAGCTAAGAAACCAAACTAACGGCTAAGGAGTTATATGTACGCTAACGTTTTGTTATTAAACTTTTTTGTTTTCAACTCATTTGTAGCGAGCCCCATTTTTCTATCACCCCCTAACACTACTCTAGTACGTTGGCAGAGCGCCAATTTCGTTTAATTGATTCGGAACCGCGTCCAAATTTGCGGCGGACGTTTTGTATCAGTTAAATACAGCTTTTTGTACTGCGCATACATACATACAATCACGCTTCCCCGTGTGGTGCCGGGTTATAATAGCACCTCCACCTTTCTTCCCGTGGGTGTCGTAAGAGTCGACTCTGGGAAAGGGTTAGTGTATTGTGGGCGATGGGCTAGCAACCTGTCACTGCAATATCACGTTCAACCATCTGGTTACCCTGAAATTGCTAAACGTGGCACTGGATTTTTGAATTCACGTGCTCTGCCTACCCCTCTTAGGAATACAGGCGAGAGAATATGTAATCACGCCTGTGTGTAGGCAGAGCACACGAAATGTGACAGGCAAAACCATGATTGTGACTATAACTCGCTTCGTAGCCACTTCTAGCAAAGTTTTAGGTTTGCAAAGATGGAAGAGGTAGAATAGTGAAAACGTTTACTTATAACTTATAATAAAATGTTTAACCAACCTGAAACTTAACTTATCGGAAAACGCTTGATAAAATCTAAAATAGCTTTTAAACTTTCGTTGAATCACTAACATTGAACAGAAATTAGTGTGAAACGTTTAACTTTTCCGGGAAAGGAATTTCCAAACAATAATGGGAAATTGTGTTTTATAGAATATCTAGCCCGATAATAGCATCATATTAGGAACTTCATAAACGGAATAACTAAGGGTTTACGAAGCTAGATAAATATCGATGGAAACTCGATAGGAGTTTTTAAAACCATCGTTAGTCGCTCTATTGGATACTAAAATTCAGTAGTTGTGTGTTATTTTCAAGTATTTGGATCGTACAGATGTTACATAAATACTACAATCATGCTTGTTTCCTAATAGGATAGGCCTCTGCCTCAAAACGTGAAATAGCCATATAGTATCTAGCATAATTTTAATTTCAAAAAATAGATAAGAGAGGCGTAATACTTAGTGACAGTTTGCTAGGTCGCCTCTCACGACATTCACGGAAGAAAATTAAATGGAGTGTGGAAAGAAGAAGTGGACTTATCGGCAGGGAATCAAATTGTATCAAATCAAACCTGAATATGTCAAACTTAGCAATGAGTTGTTTGAACACACAAGCACGACACACTACTGACAAGGTAGGCAGAGATGAAATCGATGGACGGATATATTGAGAGGTGAAATTTTAAACCAGCAATCAGAAATGGACAAAGATAATATTGCTTTAAAAATTCACAGCATTAACCAAAGGCTGTTTTTTTTCTTTTATGCTTACTTTATTTACCTGGTACACAAAAGGCTATCTTTGCTAGTGATAGCTGTATAACATTTTCTAAACTATGCTCTTATTCAATCAGACCTTCCCACGCAACATTTTGTAAAGGTTAATGTTTTTATAAGGGAGGAAGAAAAGGTTACCCATGGTAGTTCCCTGGTGCACTGCTACAGTAATGCCTTTATTAATTTTACTTGTTCACAACATAATAGGTTTATTGAGTGTTGGGAACGAGCTCTGCCATAGTCAGCGTGATAGGAAAACAATTTTCATTATCATTTAAAGGTTTTCCGTGTGATGTCGGGCTTAGAATTACATTTCTGCATTTCTTCTGTGGATGTCGTAGGAGGCGACCAATGAAGTTTACATACATACATACATATTCTCACGGCTGTATTCCCAGGAGGGGTAGGCAGAGCACATGAATTTAAAAATCCAGTGCCACGTTTAGCAATTTCTGGGTAATCAGATGGATAAACGTGATATTGCAGTTGTATGAAGTTTAAGGTGTATTTAAGGCGACAGGCTAGCATCTTGTCACTATTATACCTACCTGCCAATTAAAAACCTAAAAAAACCATAAGCGCGCTATCTTGTTTTCTTGTAAGAAAGAGTTACTAAAATCCGTGTGCCAGGAATGTCATAACATTTTCTATATTTTTAGTAGGATCGTAAATTTCAGTTTTGCTACCGCCAAAAGCCATAACTATATCCGTTTCTCGTTTCGGCTTAATAATGATGATGACCAGAATATCCTGTCCTATTTTGTTGGTGTTTTAAATCCCACCCAAACTAAGGGTCTGACCCTATGGTGCCAAGTTAAGAATATAATCATCAAGCCTATATACGTCCCACTGCAGGGCACAGGCCTCCTCTCAGTAAGAGAGGGCTTGGGCTATAGTTCCCACGCGGGCCCAGTGCGGATTGGGAACTTCACACACAACATTGAATTGCTTCATCGCTGTGTGCAGGTTTCCTCACGATGTTTTCCTTCACCGAATAGCTCGTGGTAAATATCAAATTCGATATCGCACATAAATTCCGAAAAATTCAGAGGTGCGAGCTCGGGGTTTGAACCCGCGTCCCTCTGCTTGAGAGGCCACAGGTCGAACCGCTGGGCTACCACGACTTTTAAGTTAAGAATAACATATTAAAAATTGAAAATAAAGTTTATTACGATTACTACGACGACGTTCCCTTGTGGGTTACGAATCAATTTCGATCGTACATCACGCAGGCATTACTAAACGATGTAGCCAGAACAAAATGTAACATAGACGATGCCATGACTATGTCATTTGCGTTGCCACTTTTGAGATATTTTTTAGGTTTTGAATTAGATAAAAGTGGTATAACAGTGACAGATTGCTGTTAGTTGAATAGCACCTCTAAATTTCTTTTCCAATCGTCCTGATTTAGAATAGACGAAATAATACTGGTTCTTATTCTAATTCAAAATCAAGCTCAAAAGCTCAACCCGCAAAGTTCAAAGCTACTATTTCAATTGTTCAAAAATGAAATCTAAAATCACGTTTGACCATCTGGTTACCCTTAATTTGCTACACGTGGCACTGGATTTTTGAATTCATGTGCTCTGCCTACCCCTCCTGGGAATACAGGCGTGAGAATATGTATGTATGTATGAAATCTAAAAATAAATCCGAACCAAAGGTTGCTTACGTACGCATCACGCACTTAGTGGAAATATTCGCGATAGTCAATTCGGCGCGTCGCGTCTGCCGCGGGAAGTGAAAAAGAAACAGTTTCCATGTAGTATTAATCTTTCAGGGATCGTCAACTCTTTCCCCCTAGCGGGCCCCTTTGGTTGAATGGTTCAAGCGATAGAATCTAAGCGGGAACAGTTAAAAGGCGAGTTGAAGAAAGTATTGTTTATAAATCAAGTGGAGAATTGAGAAGTGGAGTCAAAATTAGTTCAAATGAAGATTTTTTTGTTACAGAAGGGAATGAGACTGACAGTGACAATACACGAAGAAAATGATAAAGCGTTTGTCTTCAAGCCATGGACTTGGTAATTTGAATAATTACATTAAATATTTCAACTGAAGTAACGTAAAAACCAATATCAAGTAGAAAAAAGAAATAGTTCATTGATAATTACAGTTTGGGAATGTACCAGTATTTGCGATAAGAAGCCGATATGATGTTAACTTATGTTTATAGTAACTTTTGTGGTATTTATGTTGTTTGTTAGCGGCATTAAAAACTAAATATCGTCATGAATTCGGATTCTGTACAAGCTTTGACGAGCTCAGGTATCTAGGGCTAAATCAGTGATTCCCAAAGTAGTCCAGGTGGACCCCCAAGGGTCCATGGGAGACTCTCCACGCTGGTGTTGCTAAAAATTGGTGTCTTTAGGAAATTTGTACAAATGCAGCAGCGGAGGGTCTAGCGAGATAAAACTATGAAAGAGGTCCATGAGTAAAAGAAATTTGGGAATGTTTGGGCTAAACCAAAGATAGTTTTGACAGAGAAAGGAGCGCTCTATAAAAAACGCTATAATCTTATGAAATAAACATCTCAGCAGGGGCTAGCACCTGGAAGTGACTTCGTAAGGACCCTCAGCATTGTATTTCCAGACAGCTTCCTACCACGAGTATATTGCAACAAGCTCCACTCCAAGAACAAAGCAAAGTCAATCTTCACATGGCTTGCTAAAGTCTAAAGCGGCAAAGCTCAGACGGGCGGTTGAGGCCTTCCATTTGGGGATATTTTGCGTCAGATTTTGCGTGCGTTTTTAAGGCAAAGGGGTGTAAGATGGTGTCGTTTTAAAAACGCGTCAACGATATAGGTAGAGGTAGGTAGAAGGTACAGAGAGATACATATAATAATGTAGATCACGTGACAGGATGTGAATGGCTCAAAGGTTTGTTACCAAAAGCCAACTACACGGTAAAGTGGGAGACATTAAAAATGACAAGTTTCAAAATATTTATCCACCTACATTAGAAAAGGTCAGAACGGTGATATGATTAGCACTTGCAATGAAGGAAAACATCATGAGGAGACCTGAATACAGCGACGACGAAATTCAAAGTCGCGTGTAAGTCACCAATTCGCACGGGCCCGAATGGAAACTATAATCCAAGCCCTCTTTTACAAAGAGGAGGCCTGCGTCCAGCAGTGAGACGAAATTCAGTCAAAGTAATTTTGCAAGCTTGCCATTGCCATCCATTGATTTTGAATTAAATACGCATTTGTAAAAACCTATATCACTAGCGACCTACTGACTATTATACCTGCAAACCTAAACCCTAAAAATATGCTAGAAGTAGCGACGAGGCGACAAATTCTCTTATTTTTTGTCTACCCCATTTGAGAACATAGGCGTGATTACATGTATGGATATGTCAACTTTTGCCAAATTGTGCTGATTTCAACCATGCATTTAACTTGACGTACTTTCAAGCGTCGATGTGTTTATCTACGTAGCGTTTTGTGTGCTCTGCCTACCACTTTACGGTAAAACAGCCGTGATGTATGTTCACTATTTAGTTGGCTATTTACTTTTACTGTCGTCCAATTTATGTCTAATTTAAATCATTCTAGCCCGTGAACGTAAATCCAACTTGTGAAAAAAAAAACGTTTGCCAACATTTCAATTTAATAAAAGCTTTCGACAGCGCAATCCTTTAAACGCAAGTACCGTAAAAACCAATTTCACTAAACATAGGGACATACATCTCCCGTTTTACAGCTATTTTAGCGCGTCTAGACCTTCTATTATTACGCTATATGCCTGCAGGGGTTTAATACATAACGCGTGTATACTAATATACGGGCACATAGGGGAGAGGACTCGAATTGCGCGGGAAGGCACTTTGAATATGCAACATTGCAGGGTGTGCCACTAGGCTCTGTTGTGGGCCCGCTGTCTTTCATTTCATAGTAAACAGTGCACTGGGAAATTTGAAGAGTATTTCTACACTAATAATGATAAGTTATATTTGAGGATGAATCTATCTTTGTTGGACCGGGCGTGCCATTTATTAAATAAAGTATTGCGTGTCTATTGCTATTTACCCCTATCAAGCGAAACAAGAAAAAAAATGCGCTTTTTGTACAGGACCTTTAATGTCAATTTTACGATTCATATTTGTTATAAGTATAAGAGAAAAATGCAACTGAGTATTTTCGACTATCTGTTGCTATCATAGATATCGAACAGAAAAGGACAAAAATGCTTTTGTTATATGGGTCACAGAGTTCATTATAAAACCAAACACCTTATTCAATACGTCTGTAACATATACTTAGATATCGTAAATTTACACTTAAGCTCTGTTCTTATTGACTTATTGGATATTTTGAAATAATATCATTCTTTTAAGCATTGTACTTTATATTGTACAACGATCAAAACCTCTACAGCAATATAGTTACCTTCTACCCCAATGCCACTTTGACATTTGTCTTCGAACCGCTACAGTTGCACAACGGGCGTGTACAAATATTTGTACAGTCGCCCAAGTTTAACAAGCTTTGTGTGCAATACATTGTACAGTCGGCCTCAAAGCAAACTCTTAACTTATGCAGTACGGAAACTACAGGATGAAGTGGCTTCACCTTTACACGTACTAATAATTTGAAAGTTATTTTCTCTTATCATGGTTCCGTACCCATAGGGTGAAAATGGGACTATATTATGAGACTAACCGTAGTATGAGACCGTGCCAGCTCGATTGTTGACTATTTATTGCAGATTTTGTATTTTTATTGCCGCTAATAACAAACACTAAAAATAAAAAAAATATTATTATTTACGTGGGCCACAATAATCGTGATTTTTTTTGGTGTTTTTGGGTCGATTTAAGTAGCGGTAAAACACTTAAAATATTCATAAAATATTTAGTTGTATATCTACTTTACAAGCAAATAAATTAACTTAAATAAAATAAGTATTTAAGGGGGGCTTCCACAAAACAAAAAATCAGTTTTTGGGTATTGGAACACACCTGTGCTTGGCCGATATTTTTACAAAGTTTTGTTTCGTCCAAAAGTATTGGGACAAAAACTACCTACGCATTCTGAAAACGTTGTACCAATTGCCAAATTTTGTAACATAGAAAAGTGGCCTTGAAAATCTTCTTGCGGTACCCATTTTCGTTTTGGAAGTACAGTCGCGAACCGGGATTGTTGAGCCACTTGTCACTTGTAAGCACTGACCGATGTAACCGACTAGATATTAGCTATTAGATTAGTATTACACGACCCAGTTACAAACATTGGTAAGTTTCTCAACAATCCCAATACAATACAATAATGTCGCTCGAATGATCTTGTGCCATAATAAAATGAAAATGGCTGTGTAAAAGAAGCAAGAAAGGCAAAGTAAACGCCATGCGTTGGAATAACTACCGCTAAAGCCCGGCACGAATGAAAGCAGCCTTGTTCGCAAAAAGAACATCCTGTATTTTAGGGTTCTGCTTCTAAGTAAACTAAACTAAAAAATATATGCTAGAAGTCGCCACGAAATGTGTAATAAACATGGTTTTCTCTATGTAGCGTAAAAGCAGAATAAAATCTCAAAAATCATAATTGCCGTTGGAAATATGCTACAAAAAAATTCGTTGCCATTTTTTTGCCATTTAAGACTTACAGTCATCCCTAAAAAGGGTTAAAAATAAATCATTCTATTAAGTCTGTTAGTTAGTTAGATAAGTGAGGAAATGGGAAGTATTTTGTTTTAAATATTATGCACAATTTTATGCCAAGAAAAATGTACATTTCCATTTGTCGGTCCCTAAATTGCTGCTCCTCCCTACTATTCAAAGGTTGGCTGGCAGAGATTCCTTTTGGGATAAGTCCGTCTTTGTACTTTTTTATTTGCGACTGACTTATTTTTGTATTTGTGCTCTTTATTTAGTTCACTTTTAAGTAAAATAAATCTAAAAGTTTAGAGCATTTTTTTACGAGTGAAAATGTGTTTTCTCAAATATGACGCCTCAACGGAACCCGCTACTATTTTAAAGGGTGCTCCTCCCATTTTTTTATAAAAAACTTTCAAGTGACATGGCAGTAAATTTGCACGGAACCAATGGCGAGGTTTTTCGTATGAAAACTTCTGCAATCAACTGTCCCCGTCGTGTAAAAATAATAGTTTTCTGCTTTTATGTTGCCAGTATCGATTTAGATTTTGGTGGTTTAAAATACATAGTAGTTCATGAATTGGTAACTTTGAACTAAAATGGATCTACTTACGTTTTTAGCAAGATTAGCTCCAGATGATGGGTTACGATTGGCCCGAAACATGTCGAGCTAATCTTGATATAAAAACGAGATTAGATTAGATTTTATTACACCACGAGTGAGTCTCGCTGTAGTTTTATGTTTAAGAGGATAGGAGTCGCGCCGCTTCTCCATACAAACGTACTCCCCTGTTTTCTCCGTGAATAATGACATTAGAGCAAAAACATTTTTTTCATTAACTTTGTTTCTGTTGTGGCTATGCCCCTATGATTTGCTTTTATCGATAT
>BHDV01003145.1:188577-216770 GCA_005406045.1 Adoxophyes honmai | reverse complement strand
CCTTTGGGCCAGGCACGGATCAGGGTGGAGATATTTAGTTTTAAGATTTTGACAAAGAAAGTGTGTAGGATTGTAATAACTAACAAATGAAACTGAAAAGCGAATTTTACAAATAATCTCGAGTTCTTTACTAAAGTTAAGGAAGACGACAGGCTAGCATTCTGTCATAGACTACTGGCCACCTACTGGCCCATGTTGAAACCCGCTTTTTCACTGTAAAGTGACACGCAATCTATCTAATCCCCTGTTCTTAAAATCTTGCCGACTTACACGCCGGGGGCTGTAGCAACCAAACATTCTTCCAAATAGAATAAAAATCCCATTCCCATAATCCCACGATAATCCCAACTATCTCGGAATATGAAAATCCTCGTCAAACCAAAGCCGACGGCCAAACAAATTATGTACCCAATAGAATTTGGTCGCATTGAAAGAAAGTGTTGGAGCTATGAGCCAGTGGTTTTTCTGAAAAAACCAACTGAAATGGATGGTTTTCGCCGGATGAGGCACGGCTCAGCGCACGGCGACTATGGGATGGGACACACGGGTGTCTACAATAGCGAACAAAATGCTCGGCCACAAAATAGATTGGTACAGAACAGTGTTGCCAATTTGGCGACATTGTCACCCCGTGTGGTGCCGGGTTAGAATAGCACCTCCCCTTTCCTTCCCGTGGGTGTCGTAAGAGTCGACTCTGGGAAAGGGTTACTGTATTGTAGGCGATGGGCTAGCAACCTGTCACTGCAATATCACGTTTAACCATCTGGTTACCCCGCTGAAATTGCTAAACGTGGCACTGTATTTTTGAATTCATTTGCTCTGCCTACCCCTCTTGGGAATACAGGCGTGAGAATATGTATGTATGTGTCACTAAAAGTGATGACATTTGATAAAGTATGTACGTATGTAACTCTTTATTGTACAAAATAAACATGACAAAAATAACAAACAAAACAAGGCACAAGTACAAAGGCGTACATATCCCTTACGGGATCTCTTCCTGCTAAAAAAAAGTCTGCGTCTTCAAGTATTAGTGACCAGCGATGTATTGACAAATGATTAGTATATACCTAATTTAAATTCGCATCGGCGCAATAACGCACAATATATAACTTTTATTAAATGCCGTGTGGTATCGGGATAGAAAAACACCTCTCCATTTCTTCCGTGCATGTCATAAGAGGCGACTTAGGAAATAGGTTTAGATATGCTTTAGGCGACAGGTTAGCAACCTGTCACAATTTTACGTCTTCCATCTTTACAAACCTTAAACTATGCTTGTAGTGGCCGCGAAGCGCGATATAATTATAAGCATGGTTTTGTTTATGTCACGTTTCGTGTGCTGTGCCTACCCCCTTTGGGAACACAGGCGTGATTGTGAAAACTAGTGTTTTTCCTGTAGTTAACACACAACTAGAGTTTTGTGTGTGAGAAGTTAATACTTTCCCTTTTAGGTAGGGACGTGGACAAATAAATGAATTTATTTTAATTAAATGTGTTTTAGTTATTATTTATGAATTAGTAGCGAGCATGAGACAAATGAAATAGAGTATTCTTGCTAGGAAACACTTTATTTGTATAAGAAACTATATGCTAAAATTTAAGCCGTGCCTTAGACAAGAATAGCTCGGGGTCGTGTCATCGATTCGCGTGTTTCGGATTTAATGTAAGTTCTCATTAAAAGAAATATCTAATAAATTTTAAAGAAGCCTTTGAAGGTCAGGGACAGATACACTCACAGAACTGGTTCCCAACCCGGCAGGGACTCGCCGACCGGAACAGACTGTTGCTCGGCCTATATAGTGACGTTTGCCTTACGATACGCTGCGGAACTGGCAGAGAATATGCACCAGCAGGCCTGAACGCCGCCAGAACACCTCGAACTAGGCCAGCCAGGCACCAGTGCAAATCCTAACAGAACCGGACAGCCAGAACATTAACAGAGCACCACCCACGAGGAATCCTTCGGAAATACCCCATCCACCCTCAACTTTGTTCCATTCAGCGACGCATATCGGCCAATAGCGTGAATGCTACGACGAAGAATAGCTTAAGTGATAATATCAAAATCTATTTACGTCTCATCTCATAATTATGTTGCTCTTCGCATCCCCTACAACCATCGGCTTAAATTAGGCGGATGGCTCCGGCTTCCTCCCGAAATCCAAAATTCAAGACCGAAGTAAATCCACATCCGCTGCCATCTTAAAAGACAGTCCTGAATCTATCTCTCAAAACTCATAGACCCAAACAAACGTCAAATGTCAACTTCGTTTAGTAACCTCCATTAAGGCTGTGACAGACGACCTGCTTAAAACGAATTCACACGCCCGAAACGTTCCGTGACAATTGTATGTATGTTCCGATTTTTTTATTTAAGCTCGCTCTTTTTTCGTTCCGTGTGCCCCCGCAAGGGTTTAAGATACCCTTTTTTGTGAAATTAGATTGCGCCCCTTCGTACGGAACCCTTTACCTCGCTCCTTCGGGAATCCCTATTTATCTGTCAATAGTGTTGCGCTGGACAGCTCGTATTGTGTATGTAATTAAGTTTTTCATACAATAGAGGTTTTAGGCGAGTTACATGGTCCAGCGGTTTCAATTTGAGAGGCGTTTGTGGATGACGTTCGGAATGACTTTGTGATACATACATATTCTCACGCCTGTATTCCCACGAGGGGTAGGCAGAGCACATGAATTCAAGAATCCAGTGCCACGTTTAGCAATTTCAGGGTAACCAGATGGTTCAACGTGACTTTGAGATGGAGTAGAGATATAGATATAGGTAAGTATGGTGGGAAAATTAATATAAATTACCTCTTATATCTTAAAACCAGGCAAAGCCCGTGCTATGGTTACTAGGCTCAGAATAAACGTAGTTACATGAAACCAACACTCTTTACGGTCACTATTATACATGCCAACTAAAAACCTAAAAAAATGCTAGAAGAAGCCACGAAACGTGAGATAGCAATGATTTTGTCTATGTAGCGTTTTGAGTGCTCTGCCTACCCATTTGGGAATACGGGCGTAATGTTTGAATGTATGTTTCTAACTAAACTCGAAGACGAGCTCTCAAGTTTTCTATTCTATAGGTACAATTTCATTCTAATTTTGACAGTTATTTTGGACACCTTGATTGGTTAATTTGTCACGTTATAGAATAACATTAATGTTAGTCTACCTATTCAAACTCAGTGTAACCCCATTGCTTGTGTACAGTTCAAAACAATACGGGCCGAATTCAAAACATTCCAATTTGTCCAAATGCGAAAGGCTCCTTTGGATCTGATTGTACCTTTGTACCAGGTGTTGCAGTACACCACACAGAAACAGTACGTTATGAGATTTTTTTAATTTTAAATAATAACCTGACCCAACAAAAAAAACGGTTGCGAGAATGTGGTGTTTTTCATGACTACAAATCCAGCGCAAACTAAATTTTTTGCACTTCTACTTCAATTCTTCCATGATTTTACTCTTTGCTCCAAGCGTTATGTCTAGAACCAAAAAGGTTTCTTACCTACTTAATGACGTCATTCACTTATCTATATCTATACATATAATAAATCTGTAACAAGTCCGTGTCTGTACATTGAAGATATTTGAGAAAAACTGTTACTAGGGCTATTTATTAGCGTAGTAGAACCCAAAAAAATAGTTTTTAGAATTATTGTCTGTTTGTCTGTTTGTCTGTTTGTCTGTTTGTCTGTTTGTCTGTTTGTTTGTGCGCGCTAATCTCGAAAACGGCTTAACGTAGAAGGTTGCGGTTTTCACTGATGTATAGGCATTTTTTCGGATTAACATATAGGGTATATTTTATTTAAATCGATTCACAAATAAAAAAGTTACGTCCATTTCAAGAATTTATCGATTAGTGTTTAAAAGTATCGTTGTTGGTTCATCGAAAACTTCAGTGAAAGCATTGAAATTTTGTAATTTATAGTCCTTTAAATGATAACATGGAACTTGCATATGAAAAAAAAATAGAAAACACGAAAAAAAGTCCAATATAAGATGAGCTGGCAGTAATATACTAAACCGTACAAAATAGGGTTCATTTTAAGTTGGACGAAGCACAGGCGCGGCAAGCACTACTATAAAGCGCGCCGCGAGCTCCACCGCGGCCAACCCAGACAACTCAACCCCCTGAACATCTTGGAAGTTGATGTCCTACTGGAGAGCCGTCAACTACGGATCTATGCGGCCTAAAGATCGGCGGCATCACCGGCCAACATCACGGCAGAACTTGGCGTGGCATGGCCAACATCACGGCATGGCACCTATGCAGATCATCCTGGCGGGTGATCTCATCGTGAAACATGCTGAATGCTGGATGGCACTCCATCAACACAGATACCGCCGGAAGGGCGATCCACAAAGCCGCAGTCTTGGGACCCGAAGAACAGACCAATTAACTGCGTTGCGAGCGGGTCGGAGCAGGTCATAGACTTCGCAATTAGCAAGAAAGTGACTGCTGAGATGGTGCAGGAGGCACTCTCTGACTTGACATCCGACCACATACCAGTCCTACTAACGCTGATCTACGGCAACCACAATAGAACGGTGGCCGGGAAGACGCATCAACTGGAAAGTGTTCTCAGCAGCTCTGGAGAAGAAATCCCAGACCAGACCAATCACATCCACTGAGGATGTGGAAGAAGCCGCCAACACACTGGCCGCCAACATCCAGAAATCGCTTAGTCGAGCTACACATACTGTTCCGGAAACAGAGAGGAGAAACTCACTCCCAACCCAGATCCAGGATCCCATACAGCGTACCCGCCAACTGAGGCGGCGGTGTCAGATGACTAGATGCCCTTCCCTAAAGACCCTGGTAGAAAAGGCCAAAGAAGAACTGAAGTTGCATGCTACAGAGGCCTGGTAGAGCCACATCGCGTCGGTAGACGGAGACGTCCTCTCCATCGACCGGCGGTAAAAACAGCTGAGCGCAACACCGACGCCAACGAGACCACTGCGAGATCGGGACGGCCAAATGTGGTACAAAGCGGAAGACGAGGCGGAGATCTTCACCGAGTGCCTCGAGAAGCAGTTGCAGCCGAACCCATGGGATGACGCCGAGTACACAGCAGCAGTCAGCGAACACTTGGAGAGATACTTCACCCCACCCATCGAAACTCGCTATCACAACCCGGTTATCGTCTCGCCCAGCGAAGTGGAAAGGGAGCTAAAGAGATCTAACCCAAAGAAAACACCTGGCGTCGACACGATCCCGAACATAACCCTGCGACATTTACCGCGATGGACCATCGCGGCGATGACTAGAATCTTAAACGGAGTCACGCGCACCGGATATTTCCCGACGGCCTGGAAGCTCGATCGGTTGATAATGATACCGAAGCTCGGGAAGAATCTACAGAAACCGGAGAGTTATCGACCGAATGCGCTCCTCAGCACCACCGCCAAGGCGTTTGACAGGTTAATGCTAAAACATCTGCAACCACACATAGCACCGCGCCCCGAACAGTTCGGCTTTCGTAGAGCGCGCTCCAGAACCCTGCTGCTAAGAGCTAACGAGAGTGCTTCACTTCCTGGCCGAGCCGAGAAACAGGAAGGAGCAAGCAGCGGCTGTATTGCTGGATATTGAAAAAGCGTTCGACAGGGTAAGGCATGAGGGGCTGCTATTCAAACTATCTGCGTTACCACCTCCAAGAAGAATCGTCCGCGCTCTGGCCTCTTTCCTAAATGACAGAAGACACGTCGTGACGGTGGAAGATGCTACCTCAACGGAGCGCCGCATCCTGGTGGGCGTCCCACAGCGAAGCTGTCTGTCACCGGCCCTTTATGTTCACTTCATCGACGACACTCCGGTGACCGGTGACGTCCAACTGGGATTTTTCGCCTACTTCACTTCGTCGATGAATATCACCCACGCGACGAAAAAGTGAGCTGGTGCATCCCTAGGGACCCCCCGACGCCTATTAATCTGGCGGGCAGGAACCACCGGTGGGTTTTTAATGGGTATGCCTTCCTGTGAGGAGAGCCCTACATAACCGTCGCGTCGTCTCCAAATGACGTCTCTATGCGTAAAGCATTTTCCCACCGCCCAAAAAAAAAACCGTTTCCCTGGGATTGAAGTGGCCGCCGCCGCCGCACCGACTACACGAACAAGATGTGCCGTGGACCAACTCGGCGAAAAACCTGGGCGTAACCAGTACGTCAAAGAACCAGTATGTCCCTAGCCTAGAAAACTCTACGCTTTAATTCTCGCCGGCTCCACGTGTAACATCGTGTACAGATAAGCTTTATAACTAATTGTTATATCTAATACTCAAAGTTAACTTTTTCCTGTAAAACACCCAAAATATAACCAATGGTTTTGCACGTTCCGAGTTTCACAAGACGTATCGTGTGTGTGTTTTGCGTTTCGTGTATTTTGCTCTGAAGCGTTCAATCAAGTTCACTTTCTTTTCTTGATTTTAATTCGTACAAATGAACAGACAATATCTGAGAATCAGAGTTAGTAGCCAGAGTTAAATCGAAGTCCACGCGGACGGAGTCGCGGGCACAGCTAGTAAATAATAAATATCATATCATTCAAACAATTGAACCATTAAACAATTTCAAATTTATTTTTTACTTTGTTCATCTGGTCATTGGTAGCTGAATAGCAATTGCCTTTTGTTTGGTTTCTTACTTTTGTAACTTTACCCACTCACCTAAGTTATAATATAAACTAGCGAGCCGCCCCGGCTTCGCACGGATGCAACTCTTATTTAAATAGAATGCAGCATTACTACATTACAAATTTCTAAAATTTTCAGTGACCTCTCTCTATCTATTAACAAACTTCTTTAAAATTCGTTGCGCAGTTTACATTTTTAAGCAAATATAGGGACAGACAGCAGGAAGCGACTTTGTTTTATCCTTTGTAGTGAGATAGTGAGAAGAGATGAAGTAAAATTATATTTATAGAAAACTAATGACTAGAACGAAACAAGTCTCAATAAGTCATTTTCACCTCAGAAGCCCGTACTGTTTATTTTCCAATACACTGTGCCACACCTTCATTAGAGAATGGCACCCCGGAGCACATTGTATGCACACTCATGGCACCTTTGACAGCTTTCCCCTACCAAACCAGAAAGGCCTAAGTCGACAGCAGAACCAAGGCACATACGTCGAGTTGAACACACATCGTTTGCAAGAAAAAAGTACATAACTCTGTACAAATTTGCATGCATTTATGACGTTTTGAAAGAGTGCGGGCATGAAATGGTTCAAGTGAAGGTGTTTTTAGGTCAAATTCAAAGGCTAAGGCGCTTTAGTGTTGTTTACGAGCAAGAAATGCATTTTAACGTGAAGTGGAAATTATTAGGTGTGTTATTAAGTTTATTGATGTGGAGATGTGGTCCAGTGGAGTGAGCAACAGCGTCTGAGGCTAAAAGTATTTATTTTGATGAAAGAAGTGAAGCCTAAAATAAATTTACTTTCAAAGCGAACTACTGCAAGTTTTCTTTAGAGGTAAGTTATTGAAAAGAAGTGGCCACGAGCAAGTCGGATTTGCAAATGAAGAGTTTCATAGCAAAAGTAACACAAAATAAAAGATAGTGTTTCATTTTATTTTTTTATTTGAGTGTACTGAACTGTGGTGTAAAAATTATTTATTACGAAAAAAACTACTCACTAGATCTCGTTCTTACCAATTTTCGGCAAAAATTTGAGTGGTAATGTACCTCCATATTTTTTTTGCATTATTACATCACGGCTGTGTTCCCAAATGGGGTAAGCAGAGCACACGAAACCCCCGACTATTTCACATTTTGTAGCCACTTTTAGCATAATTTTAGGTTTAAACATTGACGAAAGAGGTATAATAGTGACAGGTTGCTAGCCTGTCGCCTACAGCATATCTAAACCTACCTTAGTCGCCTCTCACGACATCCATGTAAGAAATGGAGAGGTGTTAATCTAAGCCCGACGCACGGACTATATTTAATGCAGTATTCATATATCATGCCAGCGGTGCATGCTTCATAGCATTTGAATTATGCGGGAACTTACCAGTCCACTGAAATTAATTGCTATATGATATAGTGTTTGTGAAATGGGAACATAGACTTGTATCGAAAGAGACGACTCAATTGTATGTACTTCCAAGGAGCCAAAAGGGAGAGCAATGCTCTTCCTTTGACGCGATTTCATTTGGTTTTGTACCACTTAGAGGTTTAACTGCCTAGATACAGGACAACTTGAATAAGACGGCGTCTTTGAATCGGTTTCACTCGGACTGTCCATTCCCATCACTAAAGCGCTCATACGTTACAGTAGGTAGAGAGGTGGCACGCTTGGTTTTCATACAAATGCAGGAACTCGCGGTATCTATTTCGATATGTCTGTGAATGGGAAGATACTAATGATCTGTCGTCGCTGCACCCTCGGTGATGTTACAAATGTAAGGCAAAAGCTAAACAGCCGCGGTACTGGTACAGACAATATGAAAGAAAGAAAGAAAAAATGTTTATAATAAGGTCTCCAAACCATCAGTGTATAAAAATAACAAAAATCTTAAAACTATTACATGTCTTGGTGACACGAGAGAACCGAGAAGTATGTTGCTAAATCAGTAAGGTGCAGCAAAAAAATATGCTAAAACTGTGCACGGAACCTGAAATTGTTACAGTTGAGCTCGCATCGCCAGCTAAGCCAACCTCTTGTTCCAAAATTGAAATAATTCGTTTTCTTTTTGAATCGTCATTTGTTTTTCAATGTACGAGTTTTGATTGTAACATCGATTTTTAATTTTCATCGATACATGTAAACCATAATGTAGACCATTTGATTGTTGCGTTTGGTGATATAACAGGGAAAGAGATATGAATGTAGATAAATACATATAAACGACTTTTAAGTCCCATGAACCAGAAACCTGCGTCAGCGCGTTGCCTTGGCCCTTGGATCAGTGATACAGGCTTATGCTTAAATATCCTGCCTCCACATTTCGTACACTATCATTGTTTTTTTTTTGTAAAAAAAATATCATTTTTTTTGTTATAATTTATTTTGATTATTGAAACTTTTGTTTACAATTAATAAATTTATTTTGTAATTCTTTCTCTGTTTTGAAAAAAATGACTTTCTGCCTAGTTTCTTGCGGCGCATTCTTCTTGGCAATGATGGTCTTTCCGAAGCGCTGGTAGACTCAAAAATGACCTGTAAAAGTGCTCTTTGGAGCCTATTTGCATAAATAAAGTTTTGAATTTTGAATTTTGCAGGTACGTCAGGATCGTAGCAAGTAGAACAAAGTGTTCTCTGCCTACCCCTGTGGGAAAGAGGCGTTACTGTATGTATGTACGTCTTCTTAAACTCCGTTCTAGAAATGTTTCAGTTAAATCTAGTTCCAGCTAGCAGAAACAATGGCTCGTATATCAGAACTAATGTATTCAGTCCAACTAGAACTGGTCTTCGTATATATTAATGTTATTTTGTGGTATCCTACGTGATATCGCAATTAGTGCTTTGTGATTACATGGATTAGATAACAAATTATAATTTAAACATCTGTGTTGTTGGGTCTAGAATAAAATATCTCCATTTCTTCCGTGGATGTCTAGAGGCGATTAAGGAATAGGTTAAGATATTTTTAGGCGACAAGCTAGCAACCTATCACTATCAATTAATACCTCTGCCAACTTAAAATCTAAAAACAATAACTATGCTAGAAGTGTCCACGAAACGTACATACATACATACATACAGTCACGCCCGTATCCTCAAATGGGGTAGGCAGAGCACACAAAACGCTAAATAGACAAAACGATGACTATTTCACATTTTGTGGCCACTTCTAGCGAAACGTGATTTATGGATTTGTAAGCAAGCAAGTAAAAAACTCTTTATTGTACAAAAATAAATAAAAGACTACAGATAACAAAAAAGAACACAAAGTACAAAGGCGGACTTAGCCCAAAAGGGATCTCTTCCAGTCAACCCTTGAGCAGTAGAGAGGAGCAGCAATTTAGGTAACAACATTTTTGTAACAATTTTTTGAAGATTTGCTCAATGTACCGTTTTGTCTACTCTGCCTATCTTATTTGGGAATATAGCATCGAACACTCAAACGCACTTTTTAGGCTAAAAAAAAAATTTCCAACAAATCCAATGATTACCCAATCTGTAATCAAGGCAGGACTTTGACACCCCGCCAACCAAATTAAATCACGGCCCCGCTGTGTCTAATCCCATTAATATGCAACAAACAAGGGTGCTCAGCGAGCGACAGCAGTTTTTAATAAACAATTAAAAATTGGCGCAGATTTGGCGCGCGCCAAAGTTCCGACGTAAACAGAGTTTGTCAACAGTGACGGTGGGATAGGGCGGAGGGACACACGGGAATTCCCAATGGCGAGTAAAAAAAGCCATATAAGTAAGCAACATTAATTAAAAATTAAAAAAAACCCCCGACGAGCCCCAACTCGATGGGTTTACTGAACGTGTAACATTCCTATCATACCTAACAAACGACCTGATAACCATACCCCGTTATCAGTGTTGCAGATTCATTGAAACTAAGCCATAGGGTTGTCCCACAATATTTATTTCAATGTCATGTCATGACATGTGACATATTGGAAGGTACATAAAACGGTTTTGTTAGAAGAATGTTTTTAAACGTTTTTTAGAAGAATGTTTTGTAAAATATCGGATTTGTATATTTTTAGTTGTCTGAATAAATTATTAATATTTTTTCTAGGTTACTTGGCGTTAAATGTTGTCTCCTATTACTGTATATCCATTTTAAATATTGACAAATAAATGACGTAACCACCTATTATGAAGTTAAAATAAAATCTCTAAATTACGGGCTGAAAAGAGGTTTTGTTTTCTTTTAAAACATGAAATATTTAAATAAATAAAGGTGAATATTTAATGTATATTTAAAGGTAGGAACATATTAAAAAATATACGTGCAGTGCCATCCCTAGCTTTTTCAATGGATTTGCAACACTGATAACGGGGTATGCTGATAACCTTGAAGACCTGAACCGATTTCCACCAAACATCGTCTGATATAACTTCTTACAAAAAACCGCATTAAAATCGGGTCATCCATTTGGGAGCTACGATGCCACAGACACATACACATTTACACACATGTCGTTTTTGCGTCGGGGTTAAAAAATGTATGAAAGTGTAGTCTATGCAAGCGTTTTTTATGCTCTGCCTACCTTCATTAGGGAATACAGATGTGATTTATGTATTTATTTTTATACGGCCGCATAGTCCAGCGGTTAGAGAACCTGACTGTGAAGCTTAAGGTCCCGGGTTCGATCCCTGGTCGGGGCAGATGTTTGTATGATGAATACGAATGTTTGCTTACGAGTCTTGGATGTTTATCTGTATTTAAGTAAGTTTATCCGTTGTCTTGTACCCATAACACAGGCATTAAATTGCCTACTTTGGGACTAGGTGATTGGTGTAAAAATTGTCCAGTGATATTTATTTTTTATTTTTTATAGTTATTGTTTTACAAATTTCTAAATGCGCGACAGACTATCAGTCAGTGTGTATCCCTCTCACAACGAATAAGCGGGTTCTGAACAAAATAAATCCCGTGAACGATGGCCCTGCGACTTCCGAATTAATTAATCATCCAATTACAGTTTAGTTCGAATCTTCGAGAAATGTATGGCGCCGAGTTGGAATAACAGCGGTAAATTAATTAGAAGTACTGTTTTTATACTCTGTAGATATCGTTAAAAGCGGCCAAGAAAAGGTTTAGGTATGCTTTAGGCTCAATTCACACCAGAAGAGCGGCGAAAGGCGGCGAAGCGCAGCGACCCGCTCCGTGGAGAATGCGCGAGAATTCCTGCGACTGCTCGAGAAGCCACGGGAATGCGTAGGATGTCGCTGGAATTTACATATTGACATATTGACATATTGACAGCGGCCGTCGCCACTATTCGAGCATCCTCGGGCATTCCCGCGACAGCTCGCACAGTCGCACGGCTTTGTTTATGGAATGCGCTGGAATTCCCGCGGATCCACGGACATCCGCGCGCATCGTTAGAGTTTCTCATGCGATAATAAGTCTTATTGTTATGAAAATAAAGTTGAAATTCATGACACTGAAACTGGGCTTTACTACGCCGCTCTTCTGGTGTGAATTGAGCCTTAGGCGACAGGCTAAGGCCCGATCGCGGAGCACAGCAAAATTTGAGCGTTGACCCGCTGGTATCTATATCTGTCTATATTACTGCACGCCTGCGACAGATATAGATATGTTCCCTCTGTTTCCCATAGATTACAGTTTAGTATAATTTATCTAATTAGTATAAAAAGCCGTGATAGCCCAGCGGTTCGAACTGTTGCCTCTCAAGCAGAGGGTCGTGGGTTCAAACCCCGGGCTCGCACCTCTGAATTTTTCGGAATTTATGTGCGACATCAAATTTGATATTTATTACGAGCTATTCGGTGAAGAAAAACATCGTGAGGAAACCTACACACAGTGACGAAGTAATTCAACGTTGTGTGTGAAGTTCCCAATCCGCACTGGGCCCGCGTGGGAACTATGGCCCAAGCCCTCTCATACTGGGAGGAGGCCTGTGCCCTGCAGTGGCACGTATATAGGCTGATGATGATGATAATTTATCTACCATATTATGTAAATTAATGAACGACATCTTACGACATCCACGGAAGAAGTTTCTTTTATACCCGACGACGGCACTTAACCTAGTAGGTAAATGGTACGGAACTCTTCGCCCGAGTCCGACTCGCACTTGGCCGGTTTTTTAACCTCCGTTCCCTTGTACTATCGAACCAACTGATTCCTGAAACACCACAGAACTTTGTCACAATAAACGTAATAAAGATTTCCTTTGTCAAGCAATGCAATGTCACTATGAGATTCACTGTGAATAGGTTCTATGGTGGGTCAGGAATCAATTGGTTCGATGGTACCATAAACTCTTTACTCTCGCCACGTCTTAGACCACTGACTTTTCTTTCGTCGCTGAGTTAGGCTGTCCAGAAGTACGCGCGAATTGGCCGCGTACTGGAGTACATTGCTTCTTCACGATGCGTCGTAGTTTCATTAAGCGTGACAAATGCAGCAAAGAATATTCAAACGCGTTCAACATCGCGGCGTATTCGCTCCTTCTGGATAGGGTCTTACTAACGAAATCAGTCCAATTGCCTCACAAACCGCGGGGAGCCGACAGCCGGATTGCTGTACTAATTATACAAATCAACCGGAATATTACTTAATTAGTTGTCGCAAAAACAGGGGATTTAAAAGATTGAGGGGTTTCAAAATCGGGATTTCGAGATACGTTGTTTTGATTGTCACTGCGTTGATGTGGTAAATTGTCTGGTCGAAGCCAATGTGACAGCCCTTGAATAGTAGCCAAGTAACTATTTATACAAAGTAAAAGCCGTGATAGCCCAGCGGTTCGAACTGTGGCCTCTCAAGCAGAGGGTCGTGGGTTCAAACCCCGGGCTCGCACCTCTGAATTTTTCGGAATTTATGTGCGATATCAAATTTGATATTTATCACGAGCTATTCGGTGAAGGAAAACATCGTGAGGAAACCTACACACAGCGACGAAGTAATTCAACGTTGTGTGTGAAGTGCCCAATCCGCAATGGGCCCGCGTGGGAACTATCGCCCAAGCCCTCTCATACTAAGAGGAGGCCTGTGCCCTGCAGTGGGACGTATATAGGCTGATGATGATGAACTATTAATAACTATTGTCAGTGTCGTGTGGTGTCGGGTTTAGAACACCTCTCCATTTCTTCCGTGGATGTCGTTAGAGTCGACTAAAGAAATAGGAAGGTTGGCTTTAGGAGACAGGGTAGCAACTTGTCACTATTATACCTCTTTCATCTAAGATCCATCTAAAATTATGCTAAAAGTTGCTACTCTCGTAAAACTCTGACAGTTGATGACGTAGATGACGTTTCTAGAAAATAAACTTCTCGACGATAGGTGGTACTATACTCCGGCGGTTTAGGTACTTTACTAAATGTAAACAAACTTCAGCTGTCAGATCTGACAGGTTAATGGGTAGTTATAATTTTATCGAAAATTCAAATAATTAAGCAAATGAAAGAAAAAAAATTTAAAAACTGTTGTGGGCTAAGTTTATGTATACCAGAAACAATCGAGATTAGAACACTAACTCCCAGCAGATAGATAAATAAGTATTAGGTAAGATTCCTTTGCTAAACTATTTGAACATCTGATAAAATGTGGGTATTAAAAAACCTTATTAACCTGTCAAATCTGACATCAAGTGTGTTTACATTTAGTTAAGTACCTAAACCGCCAGAGTATAGTGGGTCGCTACTAGGTCATTCACCGCAATCTATTCCGATGATTGAATATTAAGTTATTATAGCCTTGTAGCTTGAAATGTCAACATTGTTAATATTGGAATGGAAATAGTGTTTCTAATGTCAATTATCAATAATCAATTATTTTTAAAACCTAAATAAACTCTGTAGTAGAAATCGAGAGCAAACCAAGTTCCCACGTACTTTCGCTCACCATTTGTATTGATACAACGTTGCAATTAACCGGCGGCCGTACAAATTATTTCATGTATTTTCCTTATATTATGTAAGTCTCGATCGTGAGCAACATTTTGGCGCAAAAAGTGACATTTAGAATTTAGATTTCACAAAATTACAACAATGAATTGCTGATAAATTGCCATTAAAATACATAGGTTAAAATATATTTTAAACGATTAGCAATCTGTAACTAATATACGTGCCAACTTAAAACATAAAAAATCTTATACTAGAAGTGGCTAAACCTTTTGTACCGTTTCGTATGCTCTTCCTACCCTTTTTGGGAATACAGGCGTAATGTATGTATGTTACTACGGTTAGATGATAATAACTTGAATTAAACATCTATTATTCACTATGCAGCAGTCACTTTTAATTTTATTTAACCTTAGTCACCTCTTACGACCTCCACGGAAAAAATGGAGAGGTGTTACTCTAAGCCCGATACCAAACGGTTACACGCATAAAACATAAATTTGTCAGTCCACAAAATTAACTGCATAAATGTTTTGTATAGTACAGCGGTCTCGCTGCCCTATTTTTCCAACCTTTATAACAAGATTGTTCTACCGTAGTAAATTAAAAATATGGGCGTTTCTGAGTAATTGTACGCTAGATTGGCCATTGCTAATCGGTGGATTACGGACACAGACAAAGAGAAGAGATAGACTACGCAAGATCCGCAAAAACACAAATTGATGACGATATTTTCAACGGAGACGCTTTTGTCTGTTTTTTTTATTTTATTAACTTGACGAGACTAAAAGTGTGTACCATCATTAACATGAATTAAATGATATTGTAAGGAGCCATCTATCTACATAAAATGTCACATATACAGGAGTTTTCATTATTAAATGTATGACTTGGAGGATAGGGGAATCTAAAATTCCCAAATTTTGTATGACGTAATTTATGGATGGTTAAGTCCTCCCTTTTTTCCCGGTTTTTTTTATCGTCAAGAACAAAATTGATAAGCCGGTAGTTTAAAGAATGTTTCACAGAAAATTTCACTTTTATGTTTTTTTTTTAATACTTAAGACATTTTATTTCATTAATATTCAATTCGAAGTATCTTTGATTCTAAGTAGACAAACAAAATAACGCATTAAGAGGACGCTGTAAAGCGTATTTTGACTAGCCTAAATTAACAAACAACTAGATACAACAGATATGTAAAGAAAAACGAATTCTAAGTAACAACAGGTATCTCAGCTTTTTGAATAAAGAAAATTATTGTATTGTATTGTATGACTCTTTATTGCACATAAAATAGATACAGAAAAACATGATACAGGATTACAGCTTCATGTACAAAGGCGAACTTACATACATACATACATACATATTCTCACGCCTGTATTCCCATGAGGGGTAGGCAGAGCACATGAATTCAAAAATCCAGTGCCACGTTTAGCAAATTCTGGGTAACCAGATGGTTAAACGTGATATTGCAGTGACAGGTTGCTAGCCCATCGCCCACAATACACTAACCCTTTCCCAAAGTCGACTCTTACGACACCCACGGGAAGAAAGGGGGAGGTGCTATTCTAACCCGGCACCACACGGGTTAAGGTATAAGGCGAACTTATCCCCGAAATATTATATTATTAACACCATTTTTAAATAAGCGCCTATTCCTTTAGTGTAAGATTGCGTTGTCTACCTGAATAGCATATCTGTGATCAAAACTTTACTAACTACAAAAATAAATTACCCTTTCTGCTGTCCGACATTTTGTGCAATCGAGAACGGGCAGAGCCATTAAAATCAAAATAACTTGCGATCATCCATCATCAAGTTAAATGATAATTCGCATGTCAACAATCTTGAGCAAACAATTAAGAAAAACTTTCAAAAAGCTACCATGTTATTCCACTCCAGTTAAACTAGTAAATATCTACATTCCCCTGTGGTGCCGGGTTAGAATAGCACCTCCCCCTTTCTTCCCGAGGATGTCGTAAGAGTCGACTCTGGGAAAGGGTTAGTGTATTGTGGGCGATGGGCTAGCAACCTGTCACTGCAATATCACGTTTAACCATCTGGTTACCCTGAAATTGCTAAACGTGGCACTGGATTTTTGAATTCACGTGCTCTGCCTACCCCTCTTGGGAATACAGGCGTGAGGATATGTATGTACACCCATCCAATTAAATTTACAGTGCGTCTGTGTTCCCAAATGGGGTAGGCAGAACATACGAAAAATTACTTTAATTCAATCAAAACCATAACTTTTTCACGCTCCGCAGCCGTTTCTAGCATATTTTTAAATTTCAAGATAATAGGTACACTATGACGAATGTTAGTGAAGCGAGAGAAGTATGTCAGAATAGATGCGAATGGCGCTCTGTTGTCTCTGCCTACCCCGCAGGGAATAAGGCGTGACGGTTATGTATGTAGTGAAAGGATGTTAGTCTATCGCCTAACACAAACCTAAACCTTTTGTATGCTAAGTTGCCTCTTTCGATAACCATGGAAGAAAAGGGAAGGTGATATTCTAAACCCGACACCACACGGTACATAACTTAAATCTCGGTAAGGCCGAGGTCGCCTTCACCCGCCGCCCGCGGCCGAAAACGGCCCGCCGCCCGCGGCGTCTCAATAATAGTAGTAAATGGAACGCCGCACACGGCGGGCGAAAAACACCACTCCCGAGCATTCCCGAACATACCATTCAGACGTCGCGGGCGGCGGGCCGCTGTCGGCCGCGGGCGGCGGGTGAAGGCGACCACGGCCTAAGGGCGTTTTTAGTCGTACGTAAACCTTCACGCTGCGGATCATACGCAGGTTTGTGTTTCAGTTTTCTATGGGTTCCGTGACGGTATAGACGTGTTCAAAAATGATCAATCTCAGAAGAATAGCTTACTTTACAAGAAAATCCGCGTGAGACTAAAAACATTCTAAGAAAAGTTTGTAATACTTAAATTATATGATGTAGTAAGCTGTGAAATTGACAAATTGGTTTCAGAGGAGCGAGTTGGGACAAACAAGCTTTCAGAGAGCTGCCGGTAAGGCTGTGGTTAAAGGTTAAGCTGAGCGGTTTCAAGTTAAAGATAGTTTTCCACCGGCGACGCGATTTCATTCAATTCAATTCATTTATTTCACCAAGATAACATTGATATTATTTGTTTCGTAAATATAAGCTAAACTAAGGTGAGTACAAAAAAGTTAATTAGAATTTATATTTAAGGCGAGACGCGTAGTTTTTAGGGTTCCATGCCCAAAAGGTGAAAAGGGAACCCTACCACTGAGACTTTGATGTCCGTCCGTCCATCCGTCCGTCTGTCACCAGGCTGTTTCTCAAGAACAGTGATACCTAGAGAGTTGACAATTTTCACAGATGATGTATTCCTATTGCCGCTATAACAACAAATACTAAAACTAAAGTAAAATAAATATATTAAGGAGGGCTCCCAAACAACAATCGTGTTTTTTTTTTGGGTGGTTTTGGGTCGACATAAATAAAGGTAACTAGAAGATAGACAATTGTAGTCTTCACAGAATATTTAATTGTACATCTAATTTGAAAGTGGATTAAAATATGTATTTAAGTGGGTTTCATACAAAAAACGTGATACTTTTGCAGTTTTGGGTAGGATCCCTTCGCTTTTCATTAGACGCGAGGTTATCTATTTTCATTAGAAATCTTCATCCGCTCTAACTTTAGCCGTAGCCTTACCCTGCCATAGAAGCCGCGACATTTGTCTCATTCAAATTCGAGTTACGACACCTAATGCGAACACGCGCAACTTTGATGAAGCAGCGGCGGCGTCGCCAAAACATGTCTCGGCGTGCCAAGGCATGTCACGGGGTTACAGGACTTGTTTACTAACCGAGGTTAAGGTGATTATTGAGACGTCAATGAAAGGCGCAGGTTATCGACTGACTGGTTTATTTACTAAAAAACTAAACCTACCCGCCACCTAACATTAAAATATAAAAACATCACAATTATGATGGGATATTTTTTTGGAGTTTTTCTTGCAATTAGATACATACCTACATGCATAGGTACATCTCGCATGTAGTAAGTTAAGACTTGATTGTACAAAAACACGTCTGTCTAAAAACTGTTTATATTTTTCATACAAATAAAATTTGCAAATAATTAAAAAAGTAACTGTTTAGGCTCTGACGACAGACTATCCGCAACGGACTTTTTAGTCTGTGGAAATAGAACCTATGGAATTATATGCAGTAACGCACAAGCCGCGCAAAAAGTTCGGCGCACATTGCATACATTTTACGCAGACTCGATCGCACTAAAAGTCTGATAGATAGATAGATAGATTCATTTATTTCTATTTGAAAATCACATTATACCTAATTTACATGTCAGATACAAGTAATTCACAAAAAGATCGTCAAATTGTAAACAATTATTAATAAATCAATAGAAATAGGCATAAATTAATAAAAATAATATCAAGAATTCAAAACATGTCAAAAAGTACAATTTAAATACAAAATAATGTCAAAAAATAAAATCATATAACAAAAATGTGAAAAATGTCATAACTAGTCAAAATAAAATGTATAAAATAATAATCATAGTAATAGTAAAATCAAAGAATAATAAATGGGTCTGTCGTCTGCGCTGCCCCTTAGGTGATGAATACTTATTACTGACTAGCGTAGCGTAGGACGTCCACCTACAAGATAGGCAGACGATTCTAAAAAAGTCGACGGTAGAGGCTGGATGTAAATCGTTTCTACATACATACATACATATTCTCACGCCTGTATTCCCAAGAAGGGTAGGCAGAGCACATGAATACAAAAATCCAGTAAATCGTTTCTAATCGGTACATATGGAAGTCCAAAGGGGAGGCCTATGTTCACCAGTAGACGTCCTTTGCCTAAGATGATGATGGTTATGTTTGTAAGTATACACTTACATACCTACGTATGTAACGTCTGGGAAACCTAATGAAACAAATACATTAATTTCACGACCAAATCGCACCAAAGCCTTTCGAAAAAGCTTTCCACCTTACTTATTACTCTAATTTATTTTTTCCCACTTAATGGGTATGTACCCCATTATTTTACCCTATAATTAAGGGTCTAGTAACAACGGGTGAACCTGTCAAATGTGCAAAGTATACGATTCGTCTACGTCCCATTCATCGACTTGTGGTACACTATTCTTTTCGAATGATACTATGGACGTTGGAGATATTAAGTGTGGCGATTGCTATGTTTTTTTTGTATTAGATGTGGTGATTGCTATGGATTTTTTTTTTCTAAAGCTACAAAGGTCTCTCCTGTGGACATTAAATTTGTGGCTAAAGCAGGTCCTGGATTAAACTGTAGATTACATTTTATCCTGGACAAATGCACAAACTTTACTGTACTTCATGAATAAGCATTTTGTGGCGCATTCTTCTTGGCAATGATGGTCTTTCCGAAGCGCTGGTAGACTCAAAAAAAGACGTGTACAAGTGCTCTTAGGAGCCTATTTGCATAAATAAAGTTTTGAATTTTGAATTTTGAATTTTGTGATTGTAACCTCTCTTTTTGTCGGTCTAAATAATTAAGTTTTCTCTCTGTCTCTCAATAGGTTGGCTGTAAGAGATTCCTTAAGAGGAAATAGAGCGGTCATATTTCCATACAAACGTAGTCCCCTGATTCCTCGCTGGATATTACCCGTAGAACAATGATTGCTTACATCAACAATGTAATGATATATTAGCATGCTCCTATGTTTTTCTCTTTTTCTTTATTGAATTATTAAAAGAGACATTAACCTTCAAAAACCCGAAAAATTGGTAAGTTTTGTCCATTGCGTTCGAACCTCTAGAAACCAATTTTAATACAATTATATCAAAATATAAGAACATAGAAACACAGCGATGACATTTTTTAAACATTTAATGAAAAAACATATTTAATCGGTTAAATTTTGAAGAAGAAATCAGGGGACTACGAAACGTTGTTTTTGAATAATTTTCATAGGTATTTTTGGTCCGAGCTGTAGTTGTTCTTATCGCACTCGACGTCGTCTGGGCAGGTCACGGCGCGACAGCAATAGATTTAGCAAATACCTATTTTTCAATTCGCTTGACCAGCATATTTCCTCTTAAGAGGTAAGTCCGCCTTTGTACTTTGCCATTTCATTTGTATGCAAGTTTTAATGTACTACGTGTTCTTTCCTTTTCGACAATAAAGTGTTTACTTGCTCACTCAAATTTGCCACTTTCCTAAACCAATAACAACAATGTCAGTTATAAAATTATGTAGAATAACGATTTTTTTTAGTGTTCTGAAAAAAGTTGATCCAATAACTGAAAAGGAACAAACGATTACTTCTGTGATAAAGAGGTTAAATATAAAAAAATAATTACAGAATAGAATTTAACCTACACCTCCGTAATCCCATAGAAAATCCCATGGCAATAGCTCCCGACACGTATTGTGACCCAAGCCCTGTGACGTGGACGCATGTGGGCCATCAATCTGCCCCAAACTCGGCCAAGGGTCCACTAGACCACAACGGAGGGCCATGAGCGTTTTATTAAAACTAGACACATAGCTGGGAAATAGTTTTGACTTTGACAAAGAGGATCTAGTTCTTCCGTGCATGTCGTAGGAGGCTAAGGAGGTTTAGTTATGCTTAGGCGACAGGCTGGTAACCAGTCACTATTGCCTTTAGTCTTCAAGTTGAAAATTATCAGATAACTCACGTTTAATAAATAGAGTTTAGCTCGACATGTTTCGGGCTAATTTGTAGCCCTTCATCCTTCATCTTCGCGCGGAGAGAGCGGAGGCGCGCAGTGCGCGTTTGGCAGCAGCAGCAGGAGTAGTTTTCAACACTCTGATCGATCTATTATACTTAGGTGATTATAATTATTTATTTAACATCTGTGGTAGCAATAATGCTTCAATAATGTTTTCGCTGTAAAATTGATATCGAGACTCCAATTACATTCAAATTTCGAACTTCTTTTAACAGCTGACGAAAGAAGAAAACGAATTATTTCAAATTTGGAATACTCGGTCGGCGTGGTTCGATGCGAGCCTGTGCCGCCGATGTGCAATTGTTTGTAGTCACGTTTTTCTAAATTATTACATGAATGTAAGATAACTTTTGAATGTGAATGTAAATAAATAATAAGGCTTTAAAATACTCGTGATTTCTTACTAAAGAACTATCAACAACACTCATATAGTGAGTATATTAATGATTTTTATGATGTGGTAGTAGAGGCACTTTTTGTAAAAACATAATTAACAGTAGCGATCAAAAAACAATAATTTGCTCGGCTCCGATATTAAACATCTTCATAATTAGCAACAGGAGCAACAATAGTAAACTGAAACAGGCTGTTAACGTCGTTTTACGATCCTTTCATAGCGCACTCAACTTAGACCTAAGAAGGGATAGATAGGCCTATCTATCCCTTCTTAGGTCTAAATTTTTAATACAGGGTGAAATCTGTGTCGTGTCAAATCTATTAGTCCTAACTCGGAAAAAAATTGCGAGTTTATGTCTGTAATTAGTTTATTAATTAGGCGCTGCGCAGACGACAGACTTTTGAGCGATCGAGTCTGCAGAGCAATAAAATCTCTGAATGGCGCGGAGACAGTTTCCATTCAGAATTTTTATTGCTCCGCAGACTCGATCGCACAAAAGTCTGTCGTCTGCGCAGCGCCTTAATCACAGCTATTTGTTATGATCGACCAGTTTCCATATCCCAGTTAATAAATTAAATTATGGTCACTTAACTATTTATGTTGAAACCTCTTTAACGAACACTTGATTAGATGAAAAAAAAAATAGGGGTGGATCATTGTCGTTACGCAAATGAATGAGTTAACTTTTGTTTTTATTACTCAACTATGTATTTTTTTTGACAACAATTCTGTTACCAGCAGGACCGATCTATATGATTTTTTTATACAGGAATCTGATACCCCGATTATAATTTGCTAGTCTACATATACAAAACAAGTCAAGTTTATACATGAAAGTCCAAAGGGGAGGCCTATATTCAAACGTGAAAGTCTTATAGCTGAAATGATGATTTTGCAAGTGCAGCGATATGAAGCTCGCGCAACCATGCCACTTATTAACTTTCACAACTCTATGGCACGGCACTATACCCAGCGATTCTTAATATAAAGAACAATAGAGTTTATGGCTTTGAAATCAATTCATGTCGTCGTTGGCATGATTGCTGTTGTTTTTAGCACCGTATGAAGCGAGATCGCTTTTCTGCCAACAACGTAACTTTATACCGAGGTAAGGTTCCAAATGCATTGACAGCGGAGGCGGGGCGGCGAGTGATACGAACGAAACGTTTGTTTCCCGGTCATCGTCATCATCATCCAGCCTATATACGTCCCACTGCAGGGCACAGGCCTCCTCTCAGTATGAAAGAGCTTGGGCTACAGTTCCCACACGGGCCCAGTGCGAATTGGGAACTTCACACACAACATTGAATTGCTTCGTCGCTGTGTGCAGGTTTCCTCACGATGTTTTCCTTCACCGAATAGCTCGTGGTAAATATCAAATTCGATATCGCACATAAATTTCGAAAAATTCAGAGGTGCGAGCCCGGGGTTTGAACCCACGACCCTCTGCTTGAGAGGCCACAGGTCGAACCGCTGGGCTACCACGGCTACTCAAGCGATTAAAGCGGAGCAAATAAAACATTTCAGAATTATTAGCTTTCGTCACGCCGTTTATGTCAAATGCATTTTTCTAATATAAAAGAAACTTCTGTCCCTAAGGTGTCAAACTATTTCTATTTCCATTTTTTTTTTTCAGAGGCGGCTAAAGGGGTTCTATGTGTAATCAGTAAATTTACATTTTCATACCAGCTAAAATTTGTTTACGACAACATATCTTTGCAGTAGGAGTCCAATTTAATGAATAGGTAATGTTTTTGCTAGTGCTTTTAGTATTTGCTCGTTAAAAACTGATACTGTAAAAATAACAGTATGGGACCCTTCGTGCGCTAGATCAAGTCGCAGGCCTTTTTTTAACCGACTTCAAAAAAAGGAAGAGGTTCTCAATTCGTCGGGATATTTTTTTTTTATCATTATTATTATTTTTTATGTATGTTCGCTGATTACTCGAAGACGCCTGAACCGATTTGGAAAATTCTTTTTTTGTTTGAAAGGGTATAGTTTCCAGGTGGTCCCATTGCCAGCATATCTTGATCTGATGATGGAATATGAGGGAAATCGAGGGCAACCCTCAAATTTTATTGGCACAGGTAATGTTTTTAGTACATTTTTCAAAGCTACACCAGTATTTACGTCTGGCAGTAAAAAAATATGACTGAGCTGATGATGGAAGGTCAACTCCTTAATGCTTAGGAGTTAAAGGATAATTCTTTCAATACTGAATGCACCTGCAGACTGGAAATTATAATTTCAGTAATTAGTGAGGCCTGCTGGTGATGGAAGGTCACCCTCATTATTAGACAAATGCTTTCAGTATAGCCCAAATTTGAAGTCGGATTTTTTTTGTTTAAAATTATTAACTATAAAAGAGGGATGAATATTGTTTTTTAGTGAGTACCTGCCAAATTCTAGACAAACGTCGACATGTGAATAGGCAACAGACAGAAATGCATCTCACATTTATTTTATTACATACCTAGTATTTTATTGTTGTTTAAATTAATCAAAAACTACTATCCTAGCTGAAGCAAAATTGAACCTTAAAATCTAATTAAGGTCAGATTGCAAGTGTTTATTGCACCCTATTATCGCGAAGCAATAAATCCGACTCGCAGGACCAATAAACTTGAAAAGCGCGCGAAATGCACGCCGCCATTATTAAATGTTGCCAGTGCGTTTCGGGATACCAGAGCGGTTTATTTGTAAGGTTTTTTTATTGGGGATTTTAAGCGGTATATTTTTTGCGTTAATAGCCCTTTTTAGCTTTTTTCACTGGGTTTTTTATCCAGGTGTTTCCATTTTTTTTTTAGATGTAAAAATCAAAGTGTGGGAAAGACTCCTATAGAGAAATTTCTCTCCTGGCAGATGTTATGCCTGGGGACCGCAGTCCACAGAGAGAAAGGTGGAAGTTGTATTTATGCAACCGATCAGCGAAACTTCACTACCGCAAAGTAGACCACTACTTATAATATTATGTTGATGCTGTAAACCTCGTTTTAAAGTCCTAGTCTCAGGAGGAAGAGTTACAAAAGTTGCTTCAAAATTAAATCTGTTTTGAGATCGCTGACAACGAACCTGAAATCCAAAATAACTCATACAGTGAATAGTAATAAGACACATATCTGCCTGAATCCCCAAATGGGGTAGGCAGATCACACGACACACTACATAGACAAAACCATTTCACATTTGGTGGCCACTAACATTTTTTTAAATTTCAAGTGGGCAGGCATAAAGCCCGTCACAGGCTACGCATATACGATAATATTTTACATACATACATACATATTCTCACGCCTTTATTCCCAAGAGGGGTAGGCAGAGCACGTGAATTCAAAAATCCAGTGCCACGTTTAGCAATTTCAGGGTAACCAGATGGTTAAACGTGATATTGCAGTGACAGGTTGCTAGCCCATCGCCCACAATACGCTAACCCTTTCCCAGAGTCGACTCTTACGACACCCACGGGAAGAAAGGGGGAGGTGCTATTCTAACCCGGCACCACACGGGAAGATAATAATTTATTTAATAGATAATATTTTATTTGCGTATAAATGCCATATTTCCATATGTCGATGTCAAAAGATACCTGACGGCAAATCTGCGCAGTGTGTGGTAGCTCATTGAATTGTATAGGGAGCGATATTGACAGATATATGTCCTGTAATAGATATCTAACCGTATCTGGTTAATGTGTGACGGGCTTAATAGTGTCAGGAAGCTTGTTACCTAAAATATAACTTAACGTATTTTGTGTAAAATAAAGTATTAAATTAGCACAATATAAATAACAGCTGGAATGGATTCAATAACGCACATTGTCGACGCAAACAACAATAAAACTAAGCAATAAGAATAAACCGTAACGAGCCAAGTCCTAAGCGCTTCGGGCTGAGATTTTAGGGTCCCGGCGGCAAGGTTCTAATAGGCTTAAGTGCAAAAATACTAGCTTTCTCTCGGTGTCTTTTTCTGCACGAAACACCTACTTTATTTGCTAACCTTCTGTACTGAATCCATTTTCCGCGAGAAAGTTAAGAGGATAGGAGTCGCGCCACCTCTCCATACAAACGTAGTCCCTTGTTTTCTCCGTGAATAATGACATTAGAGCAAAAATTTTTTTTATTCAATTTGTATCTGTTGTGGCTATGCCCCTACGATTTGCTTTTATCGATTTTCTAAATTTTTTTATTTAGAATATCGATAAAAGCAAATTGTAGGGGCATAGCCACAACAGATACAATTTTTTTTTTTTGCGCTAATGTCATTATTCACGGAGAAAACAGGGGACTACGTTTGTATGGAGAAGTGGTGCGACTCCTATCCTCTTAAGGATTACGTGTTGACATTTGAAATTGAAAGTTTTTTCCGTGTGGGGTTTAGAATAACATCTCTCCATTTGTTTCGTGGATGTCGTAACAGTCATGATTTTGATTATAGCGTTTCGTGTGCTCTGCCTACCCCGTGTGGGAATACAGGCGGAATTAACGACATTTAAAGTTTTTATTCGCAGCCGCAGAATTGGTCCGAAGCATGTCGAGCTAATCTTGATATAAAATATCCGATTTATTTCACTATCGTCTGTCTCATGGTAGTTTTAAGTTTAAAACATTATCTACTACTTTTAAACTAGACAGAGGGAAGAAAGATATGATTTTTGCTGTGTGTGGTGCATGTAACGATCGTTTGAGAGTTCAAATGACTATGTTACTTTAAATCTAACCTCTCTCTTCACAGAAAAAGTAGCTCTGTAAAGAAGTGCTTGCGCAGCGAAAAAAATGAAAAAAAAAACAACGCAACACAAAACCCCAATCCACTTAACACATTTACGGAACCACAACGCTTACACGCGTCTCAACCGCTCCCACTTTTTCAACTCGCACTGTCACGAAGTTGTCCGAAGTCGACCGAACTCGTCCGAAGTTGTCGCGACACATCTGCCGCTGAAACTGATTCCAATTTCAAACTAAGAACTTGGCGAAAGTAGCAGTAGGTTCGAAACGTGAAGTTGTTTAATGATCTTCATATGTTACTGTCGGTGTTATATAATTATATGTCGGTAATTTTAACGGATGACTGGTTACAGGGTTGATGGGAAAGTTGCGGTGAACTTAGACTTAGTTGTATATTTGTTTTCAAATTTCCGGGTATTATTTTAGTTAACGGGATTACTAGAGATCAGATTATATGCAATTGCGTATTTGAATATTCATTCGCATATTTAGCCCATTTCGAATATTATTGCAAATTAAAGTGAAAACGCATATTGTCACTATTTTGTTTTTTTTTTAAAGGAAAATTACAGCCGTTTTCGTGTGGTGTCGAGTTTAGAATAACACCTCTCCATTTCTTCCGTGGATGTCTTAAGAGGCGGAACGGAAATAGGTTAAGGTTTATTTTAGGCGGCATGATAGCAACCTGTTACTGTAGTACCCGCCAAATTTAAATGCATGCTAGAAGTAGCCACAAAACGTGAAATAGTCATCGTTTTGTCTATGTAGCGTTTTGTGTGCTCTGCCTACCCCATTTGGGAATACAGGCGTGACGTATGTAAAATTACGTCATGCAACCGAGTTACATCGGTTAATGTAGATAAGCAAATTGACTAAACCAGTATCTGAAGGTTTATAAGGGATATTATTGTATGGATTTAGATAAAATAAAACATCATTCCACTGTATTTTTCTCTTCATACGTCTAACCCCGTTCGACCGGGACTAGCCTTTCTATCCATCCGCCATTACTTAGTTTCATCCTCATTGGCCTGTCTTTTAAACTTTGATCTGAAAGGGATGTTCCTAGCTTCAATTCCGATTCCAAAAATCGGAACTTAAGATTCCGACTTCATTTTCAACACTTTAAAAGAGGATTGAGTACGCGAAAAGTGAAACTATTACGAAGTCACTTTTAGCATAATTTTAGGTTTGATGAACATATGAAAGAGGTATAATAAAGACAGGATATTAGTCTATCGCCTGAAGCATACCTTAACCTATTTACTTTTCGCCTCTTAAGACATCCCTGAAAAGGCTAGACATTATTCTAAATCCGACACCGCACAGCTAACTTTTATTAATTAAATGCAAACGGAACGTGACACAATCTTGTTTTGACTATGTTCCGTTTTGTATGATCTGTCACCTTTGGGAATATTAAATATGTTGCGTGTGTTAAAAGATACCTAATTATCCCATAATATTTGGGTCGCTTTTCTCTGTTGCGTCTCTTTATAACTCCGATTCCGATTCCTTTAAAACCATCTCCGATATTGACATCCCTAATCCGAAGCTTAGCTTTGAAACAAGTAGGATTTGAATGGGAGCTTGCATCACTATTTCTGTGGTCTAGCGAGTACTGAGGCACAGGACAGACAGGCGCAGAAGTTCAAGTGTATGTACTTCACTTTTTAACTATGATCGGTGGTTGCCTCAGGGATGACAATTATGACGTACTAGCTTTTGCCCGCGGCTCCGCTCGCGTTAAATTCGGGGTATCACAGAAGAGATAGCACACATACCAATTTTATA
>BHDV01003145.1:159808-186956 GCA_005406045.1 Adoxophyes honmai | reverse complement strand
AAAAAAAAAAAAAAAAATTAGGTAATGAAGGTTCGAACCACTTCCAATAGACCGATTGAGCTGTATCTTGGTATACTACGTAACTTGGATGACAATACAATATTCCGGTAGTGGACTTTTGGTGGCTCAGCGGGGACTGTCTCCGATGGAGGGAACTCTTCAACGGCTGGTCTGATTGATTTGAAATCTAGTGCACATGCACATAATCTAGGGTGGGTGACAATGAAGTAGGTACAGTTGGCAAAAAGTTTATATCGAAAACGAAATTTTTGTTGGTAACCTTATTTAAACGGAATGCTTGAATAGCTCAAGTGGCCGTTAGTTTAATACGTCAGTTCCTCGAACACTCCAAACAGTTAAACAAGATCTTTTTAAATAAACAAATCTAACAGTATTAGTGGCAACTGACAAACCCCATGACGGAAGTAGTGTTGTATATCGTTTGAGAATAGGCATGTGTATTAGGTTAAAAATATATCATTCTAAATAGTCTGTTAGTTAGGTTATGGACACATATAAGACACTTTTTTTTTGTTTGGTTATCAAATAATTAAACATCGACAAAGGATAGATCATTAATAGGCTTAGGACTTTTGGATGCTCGCCGTGGTTCTAGAATCCATGGAGTCGCCATTCATGTTAAAATTCTAATAAGTTTTTTTTATAAGTCTAAAAAATAGTCTAGTAAAATATGTATTTAGCTTAAACATATTAATTTACTTTAATTAATAAAAACTAAAATATATCCTCGCTGCTAATAGGTATGTTTTATTCGGCACTATTGAAACTCCGATGAGGTACTGTAACTTGTGTAGAGTTATGATAGAATTAATTAGTCACTGATATATCCGCATAAATCATGACACTTATTTTTACACATTGATTTGACGTTGTCAAAAAAAAAAAGATAATGGCGGCTCCATGCATTCTAGAACCACGGCGAGCATCCAAAAGTCCTAAGCCTAATCATTAATTTCCGGAGTGGGGGCTTGTGACATTACAACAATAGGGGTATGCAGAGGACCCAAAATGCTATATTGACAAAACCATGGCTATCACGTTTCGTGGCCATTTCAATCGTATTTTTTTTAGGTTTTGACTTGGCAGGAATTAGTGACAAGTTCCTAGCCTGTCGCCTAAAATATACCTTTAGTCCTTGTCCGTGCCCTTAGTCGCCTTTTACGACATCCACGGAATAAATGGAATGGTGTTTAAACCCCTTACTTCACCGTCACAATTATTCATCATACACCTCTAATGGTACCCCCATTTGAAAAATACAGGCAACGTTAACAACATTCTTCTACGGAATCCAAACTTAGCCTACAATTACCTACCACGCTTGTTAAACAAACAAACCGATCTACCAATCAGGTTCCACTGCTACTGAAAGCTGCATAACACTTCCTAGAACCAATCACGTTTGGATGCTATAGTGGTTCCTTTATTGTGAGATGGATTGCTAATTACAGTATGCAAGCACGTTATAAACTCATAAAGCTATAAACAGCAAGTAATACTTATTGTACATGTACATACATACATACATACATACATATTCTCACGCCTGTATTCCCAAGAGGGGTAGGCAGAGCACATGAATTCAAAAATCCAGTGCCACGTTTAGCAATTTCAGCAGGGTAACCAGATGGTTAAACGTGATATTGCAGTGACAGGTTGCTAGCCCATCGCCTACAATACACTAACCCTTTCCCAGAGTCGACTCTTACGACACCCACGGGAAGAAACGGGGAGGTGCTATTCTAACCCGGCTCTACTAATTGTACTTACCTTAGATATAAAACTACCGTGAGATTCCGTACCTACAATACGACTCATCATCGGGAGCAACGCTCATACGATACACTCACATCTTTTTATTAAGATTTCGTGACCTGTCGTAGGGATTTTCCGTGTCGGGTTTAGAATAACACCTCTTCCATGTTGGGGGCGTCCATAAATTACGTGAGGAGTTTTTTTTTTAATTTTCTGACCCTCCCACCCCCCTTGGTGAGATGTCGTGAGATTTTATTCAACCCCCTCCCCCACCCCCCAAATCTCACGTGAGATTTTTCTTAATGTTATTGTAAAAAGAAAGAACATATTTATTTGAAAATAAAATAAAATGAAAGACGTAACTTAAAAAAAACTTAACTTTTCTTCGTTCGGATACACTCATGAAGTGTCAAAAGTAAAATGCCATCCACATCCTCATTTCGGTTTTTAATGGATTAATGGACCAAAATAGTAGTTTTTTTATTGTTTGTTTCAAACAAGAAAAAAAATTGCGTGATATTTGCCGTGACCCCCCTTCCCCCCAACGTGAGATTAGATGAGATTTGAGTCGACCCCCTCCCCCACTAAAACACCTCACGTAATTTATGGACGCCCCCTCATTTCTTTCGTGGATGTCGTAGGAGGCGACTAAGAAATAGGTGTAGGTGTGTTTAGTACAATAATTTACCTTAATAAAGTCACTAAAACAAATAAAATTCAACATCGCCTTCATTTCCATAAGATTCTGCAAATCTGCATTTATAACTCCTTCCCACACCCAGTTACTTTCAAATTGCAGTTTGCCCCGTTTACACAGCATACATTACTCGCTAATTAGGTTAGGATTTGATTTCAAACAACTAGTATAAGTGCACGCAAGATGCCTATAAAAATATATTTCTTTAAATATTGTACACTATATTTCATTTTAAATATTTCGTACACAGGAATTGATAAGTTCGAATGGAAATCGCACAGAAATGCAAATATATCAGTAATGTCGTCTGTTAGTAGTCTAAATACCTTTACGAATTGAAAAGAGTCCGCAATGTATAACATCATTGTAATTGTGTCGCTCCGTTTCCCAGCAATCCCAGGTGCTAGGTAGAGTAAATTAGTAGACACAAAGATATAACGTTCGGTCAGCAAAATACACAAATCAACAAAAGAAATAAAAATATCTGAATTTGCTTTTAAACATAACTAACGACTGCCCAGTGTTTATATCGCTTTTTGTTAATAAATCTGTCAAAATTATGCATTATTCTTGAAATATTTTTGTGTGAAAATAGACACTTAAGAACACTTATAAGAGTTTTTTTAGGTAACTACTTCAGGAACACTATTATTGCCAAGAAAATACTTCGCAACTTTCATAAAGAACAGTTTATTAATTTGTTTTATCATGCAAAAAATAATGATTTACTTCTCCTGTGATCTTATAACGATACTCGCCAGGACTCCTTTTAATGAAACCACAAATTTTCTTAAGGGCCCTTATTAACCGTCGCTTAAACAGATACCATTTGTTTCCCACACAGATTGCCTCTAAGTCTCGCAGAATCGCTGCACCGCCAGAATAGTTATCGTCTCAATTTGAATAACTACGGAATTATGCGACGGGCCCCTTAACGCATTGTTTCGTTCTCTTTTAGCTATTTACCGGTAAAATTTTACCGGTAAAAAGCGGGGTTTTTAAGCACTGAATATTGTTACATTTTGAAGTAATTAATACATACGTACAGTCACGAACAGGGATTGTTGAGCCACTTGCCACTGTTCGCAATTTAGACGTGTAATCAATGATCGATGTGACTGACAGATGTTATCTATTGGACTAGTATTACACGACCAAGTTACAAACATAGGTAAGTGGCACAACAATCCCTGTTCGCGATGGTACATATTCTGACGCCTGTGTTCCCAAGTGTAAATTAATACACTTTTTAAGTAATCTGTGTGATGTCTGGATAGAACAACACCTCTCCATTTCTTCCGTGGATGTCGTTAGAGGCGACTAAGGAAATAGGTTATTTAAGTTAAAACTGTCACTATTCTACCTATTGCATCTTTGCAAACCTAAAACTATGCTAGAAATGGCTGCGAAGCGTGAAATAGTCATAATCATGGTTATGACTATGTCACGTTTCGTATGCTCTGCCTACCCCATTTGGGAATACAGGCGTAATTGTATGTATGTATCTGCTTAGTGTGCGACACGCTTTAGTCAAATGCGCAACCAAATGACAGTTCAAACTCAAACTTTTCACTCGCACCTTAAAAAAAGTCCCCAATTCATTAACCCTTAACAAATCCGTTTCCTTAATCAAAGTTTTATCAGCATAATACCTACTCCAGTAAATCGCCGGGGCCGGAAAAAACCGTCTGACTAATACCGGCCATCAGTCTCGGAAAAAGTCCTGAAGGTTTCGGACGGACGGCTATGGCATGGTATGTGTAGGGAATTAGCCAGGGTCGTTTTGGCAAGTGTATCACAGTAGTGAAATTTGTACAGCCCGGGAAATTGAATGTTTAGCAGTTTGAGATACTTCTAAAATTGGCCTTATTACTATTTCCAGCCAGTTGCATGACATAAATACTCAATATTGAACTTCATGGTGAAGTTTGTCCTGTAATGCGAGCAAATTATGAAGGCGGTCAACCTGCTAAACATCCAGATTCCTTGACTGTACAGTCATATGTCGGTTTTAAGTTAGGTACTGCAGTGACAGGTTGCAAGCCTATATTCCCAAATGGGGTAGGCAGAGCACACGAAGCATTACGCAGTCAAAACCATGACAGTTTCGTCTCCTAGCCACTTTTAGCATAATTTTTCGTTGAAACATTGATGAAAGAGGTAGGTATAATAGTGACAGGATGCCAGCCTGTTGCCGAATGGCGCCCATACGCAACCATTTCTTTAGTTGCCTCTCACGACATCCACGGAAGAAATGTAGATAAGTGTTATTCTATTCCGACAGAAGATGGAGATGGAAGCAATGGAGAGGTATAATTTAACGAGAAACTACACGGGTAGTTTTTGGCTATAGCTTTTACATTCTCCAACACGACTTGAGGAACTTTATCGACTTTGATTTCTTTAGACTATACCGTCGAAGCGTGAAGTATGCGTAGCTCTGCATGTACACGGAACCTATGCTACAAACATGCCTTATCTAATAATGATCTCTTGTCAAGAGTGAGAGAGTTGTGAGTCAACTGTCCCTCATCGGCTGTACAGCAATTAGTGCTTAAAGGAATAAAACAGCTTGCGTTCATTTAAAAATGGCGGCAAATTAGAAACAGTCGTTAGTGCTGTTTAAATTAGTATTTAAAATATCTTGGCACTGTTCTAGCTATATTTAATTGAGAAGGACTGAACCATAAGAAACCTTCTTAACAACATACATGCAGCAGTCACAAAAGTAACTACAAGTGTTTGTTGTTGTTACAAAATTTCTTGCAATCGCAATCCTTCAAGCTGCTATCATATCGCTCAGTTTGACCATTATCTCGCGGACAACAGCCGAAGATTTACCCGCTACTAAATTAACCCTACCAAAAAAACTTGGAAGACAGAGGGGCACCTGAACTAAGACATGGAACGTCTTTTCAAAATTCGAACATCAAAAAGTAGATGATGGCAGCATAAAAACAAATTAGTTTAAATTTGGAACACGCGGATAGCGCGGTAAAGAGTGCGAGCTTGTGACGTCGATGCGCAATTGTTTGTGGTATTCCGTTTTGCCGCCATAAAACCTTTTTCTTTGTAAGTCGTATAAAAGTTTTTATTTTAATTAGTACATTGAAATACTAGTTCTCCTCTAGTGTGCTATGAAGCAGTCACATAAATAACAATAAATATGTTCGTTTTTGTTACAAAATTTCTTGCAATCGCAATCCTTCAAGCTCCTACCATATCGCTCAGTTTGACCATTGTCTCGCGCACAACAGCCGACCTTAGAAGAATAACCTCTCCTAAATTAAGCCCACCAAAAAACTTGGCCGACAAAGGGCCACCTGAACTCCATAATTACAGTCCTTTAATTAATAACGAGCCAACTTGATCTATCGCGAAGTTTCAGGATTTGGGAACTCCTTTCTTAATGACAAGAGTCAAAAATGCGAAGTAATTAAAAATTGGGACGGTCTTGTGATTTTTGTTGGGGGATGTTAATGGGGTTTTGTAATGGATGTCACTGAGGCGGTATCGTGGAAATTTTAACCGATAAATAGTTGGAAAGAGACGTTCATTTGGTAGTTTATTTAGTTTACGACGCCACAAGAAGCTAGACGCAGCTACAAAAAGTAGACGCGCGCGACAGCCACTTGTTTAGTTCAGATTGCCGTTTAGTGGGCGGTGCGGGCCACAAGCAAGCTGCGACGATTGTAGCGTGTGGTGGTCACACGCCTCAACCATTGGTGAGTCCATATAAAATGTATGAAGACTACAGGAAAAGCGGTGGCGACGTTTTGTGGTTGTATACAAGAACCTCAAGGATTCTGCAGCCAATGGGTTGTCATTGTCATATTCTCGCACAGATTACTGACACACTTAAAAAAATCTTACCTCCATCTTCCGGAATATTAAGCAGCTTCTTAGCCCCTGGACTCGGCCCCCTGACAGCCGACAGAGCGCGCTGCAGCGTCTCGCTCATCTGCTTCCCGCTCACACATTGGCCCAACACTAGCACCAACACTAAACACACTTGCACTCTCACTCTGCGCCAACTCGAGTCCTGTTTGCCCATGACGGCCAACATTGGCCAAATGTTTGACGGCATGGGCTAGCACCTCATGTCAGGCCAAAGGACATCTGTGGAAGAAAAGGAATGGTTAGAAGTTACATTTTTGGTGATAGTAAACTTTTTTCATCGAAAATTAGTTCGAGATAAAAATTGTGACAAAGGGGTGTTGTGGTCGTTACCACTCAAAGGTAGACTGAGGGAGAAATCTTTAGGGATATATCTGCGTTCTTACATACACTTTTAGTGTTGTCTCTAACTGTCTCGGGCCATGAAACGGTATGTAAGAATGACACATAACAACTGAAGGAGATGACATGATTATTAAGTGAATGAATAAGGAAGAGAATGATAAATAGAATGGGAGAGATAATTCGAAGACGCTTGTTGTAACTTGTAACGTTGATTGTTTTTTATTGATTGATTTTTAATTTTAAAGTTTTCACTTTTGACAAACCAACCCCACATGAGTTGAGCTTATAAAACTCGTAGAACAAATTGTTGTTGTTTGTGAAGTTAGTTTGTCATTTACAATAACCCTGTACATCAATATCCGAAATCATTTACACAAAAATGAGTACCTGAACATAAATTAGGAAGGAAAACGGGAATGTAACTTCAGTAATAATACTCAGATATTTGTGCAAAATTGTCACAGGAAGTCGCGAGCGATTTGCAATTGAAGGAAGTATAAAAAATGTTTTGCGAAAAGGAAAAAAAAACTGTCAAGCACTGATATTTCCGAGACAGTAATGAGATGGGCGCAACTGACACGGAAAAGCCTACTTTTCTACACCGACTATTGATTTTCTGCCAATTAGATCGGTCTGAATGAAGTCTTTGATATTTGATTTCTGTATGCTGCATACGTCGACCGCAAAAGTGCAAGGCCCCTAGCACACGGCATTTTTAAAACGCGCCGTAGATGTCGAATTTCGCGTTTGTAGATTAAAACACGCGTTAAACGCGTTTGAAAAAGTCCCCCGCATTTCTAAATATGAGTGAGAATCCTGAAAGTTTAAAACTCCTTTGTCGTCCACATTCATTAACAAAAATCATCCATCAGGGTAAATATTTGGGCGTTTGAACCGCTGTCATTATTCTCAACACTTTTTTTATTAGATTTATTTAGAAATTGGTATATTAAGTGAGTCATATAGTGTGTGTCGTGTGTCGTGGGTGTCGTAAGAGTCGACTCTGGGAAAGGGTTAGTGTATCGTGGGCGATGGGCTAGCAACCTGTCACTGCAATATCACGTTTAACCATCTGGTTACCCTGAAAGTGCTAAACGTGGCACTGGATTTTTGCATTCATGTGCTCTGCCTACCCCTCTTGGGAATACAGCCATGAGAATATGTATGTATGTATGTCATATAGTGTCTATGTCTTGCAAATAGGTACACACTAGAATATTATAATATACACATTTCGAACAGTATGTGATAAAAAAAGTGTTGAGAATAATGACAGCGGTTCAAACGCTTGAATAAACCCATCAGCAATGTCAAACCGATAAAAAAATAACGTAGATGATTTAGCCAATTAAAAATGAACTGTGTGGTGTCGGGTTTAAAAACACTTCTCCATTTCTCCCGCGGGTGCCGTATAAAGTGACTTTGAAGGTTTACCTAAAAAAGTGGCCACGAAGCGTGCAATAGTCATGGTTTTGTCTATGTAGCGTTTCGTGTGCTCTATCCCATTTGGGAATACAGGCGTGATACATATATTATGTAGTCACGAACCGGGATTGTTGAGCCACTAGCCACTGTTCGCAATTTAGACGTGTAATCAATGACCGATGTGACGGACTAGATGTCAGCTATTGGATTAGTATTAAACGACCAAGTTACAAACATAGGTAAGTGGCTCAACAATCCCGGTTCGCGATGGTATGTGGGCTTCTGCTGTCTATGCGATCCTGGTACCACCACAGTCTTTAACAGCGACTCCGGAGACAAATATAGTCACGAACCGGGATTGTAGAGCCACTTGCCACTGTTCGCAATTTAGACGTGTGATCAATGACCGATGTGACCGACTAGATGTTAGCTATTGGATTAGTATTACTCGACCAAGTTACAAACATAGGTAAGTGGCTCAACAATCCCTGTTCGCGATGGTATGTGCTCAACTCGTGGATTCATACCCCAGTTCTAAGTAATCATTTAGAGACAAACAAACGAAGGTTATCATACTAAATGGTAAATAGCTCTGTCAACATATTCTTAATATCGCCTAGCCTGTTTGTTCTGATACGACTGATGGGAACATAAATATTGACAGTAATTGTTTGTCAACAGACCTTTATCTGTTTTGTAGATAAATTTAATTAAACGTGGAGCGATTCTTGTTTAGAATTATTTTCCCATTTTTTTCTTGGATGTCGTAAGAGGCGACTAAGGAAATATGTTTAGGTATGCTTCAGGCGACAGGCTAGCAACCTGTCACTATTGTACCTCGTTTATTAAAGTTGAAGAGACTTGAAATAGTCAATCAGTCTGTACTGTTTCGTGTGCTCTGCCAACTCTATTTGGGAATAGGTGTGACATTTATGTGTGTAAGTTAATAACACATACAATTTTAAAATATCTTAATGCAAGTCACAAAAAAACTGCATCGAAATAGGCCCACCCATTTAAGAGCAAAGATGCCATAGAATACACTTGATAATTTAAAACTTCTTTTTTTGGATCAGTGTTTAAATGAAGTCGGTTAAAAAGTATTCAATCAATCATCATATTGGCTTTGGATTATTCATCAAAATAAATACTTTAAGGGATTAGCGAAAACCTTGGTTCACAGGAACATTCGTAAACAAAACTTTTATCTATAAAATTGACAAATGAAGTGTTAATTGCTATTATTTTCGTTAGTATTTTCGTTTTGAAAAAGCATCAATCGCTCGATTAAGGATAACTTATCCGATGTTCAAAAAATCGTGTTTAATTTCATTAGCTACCATTTGCTAGTTATCAATCGCTAGGGATTACATTTCCCGCCAAAAGACGCGCCAAACCTTTTCCCGAAAACATTTCTTTCGTGTTTAAAGAGGCGTATTCAAAAAGAGATAATTAAATTGAGATAAAATCATCAAAGGACGTTTTTCGCCGGACAAAATTGTTTGTCGGGGAAAATTAATTACGCGATAGGGCAAGACGAGCCTCGATATACAAAAACGAGGGTAGAAATATAATTTAACGCTTCATTGGTTGTTGTGTTATTATCTAACTTAACTATCGTTATATTCCATACCTACATACCTCACGCAAATGTATTCCCAAATGGGGCAAGCAGAGCTTAAAAAACGCTACAAACAACTATTTCATTACTAAATATTTCACGTTTCGTGGCCATTTCTATTTTTTTTTGTTTTGATTTGGCAGATATCATAGTGACAGGGTGCTAGCCTGTCGCCTAAAATATACCTTAGCCTTTTCCCCTGGTCTCCTCTTAAATATTTTCGTAATCTAATAAATATTGGTCTACATAACCCGGCAGCATTACATAATTTTCCTTCCAAAAATTAATGTAAAATATTGAAAATATGCGTCATCAAAGGTGTTTCTAGAAAATATGCAATAATCAACGAAATGCAGTTGCATTCAATCCGGTTTCTAGTAATGAGTCATCTCAGTTCAGCTGTCATGAAGTCATCATTGGTCATTCTCTATTTTTGTCATCCTTAATATTGGTCAGCAGCTGATGACTCACTGTTTTCAGGCTGTCAGTCTGAACCTTTTTCTATAGTTGAAACTTATAGCTACGGGAGAAATGGATACGTGTTATTCTAAACCTGACATCAGTAGAGACGCTGCCACATTCTGACGTCTTTAGTTAGACAGTGAAAGGTATAGTCTATCTCGCGCACCAGTCTCGCCATCTGGGTCACCATGCTGGTCTGCCTGGGCAGCGCGTTCCTGAGCTTCTTCATAGCCGGCGAGGTGAGACCTCTTCGAGTGTTATGCTCGCCTGGTACCTCGATGCACTTGACAAGAGTTCTGTAGGTAGAACAGCTACATGCGCGGGACGACATCCGCGAGGGCTATCTGTCATTTTCTGAAGTCTCTAGTTAGACAGTGACAGGTATAGTCTATCTCGCGCACCAGTCTCGCCATCTGGGTCACCATGCGTCTGCCTGGCCAGCGCGTTCCTTAGCTTCTTCATAGCCGGCGAGGTGAGACCTCTTCGAGTGTTATGCTCGCCTGGTACCTCGATGCACTTAACAAGAGTTCTGTAGGTAGAACAGCTACATGCGCGGGACGACATCCGCGAGGGCTATCTGTCATTTTCTGAAGTCTCTAGTTAGACAGTGACAGGTATAGTCTATCTCGCACACCAGTCTCGCCATCGGGGTCGCCATGCTGGTCTGCCTGGGCAGCGCGTTCCTCAGCTTCTTCATAGCCGGCGAGGTGAGACCTCTTCGAGTGTTATGCTCGCCTGGTACCTCGATGCACTTGACAAGAGTTCTGTAGGTAGAACAGCTACATGCGCGGGACGACATCCGCGCGGGCTATCTGTCATTTTCTGACGTCTCTAGTTAGACAGTGATAGGTATAGTCTGTCTCGCGCGTATCTCTAGCTGTGCTAAGCCGACTGACTCATCTAATATGAAGTACAATGTACTGTTGAAGAATTGAAGCAACTGACTTGGACTTATCACGACTGACAGCAATTCAACGATGGTCAACTGTGAATAGTATGCCATTGATATTGACTGCCGGATAGCCTAGTGGTTAGAGAACCTGACTGTGAAGCTTAAGGTCCCGGGTTCGATTCCCGGTCAGGGCAGATGTTTGTATTATGATTACAAATGTTTGCTCTAGAGTCTTGGATGTTTATCTACCTATTATGTAAGTTTATTCGTATATCATAGGCATTGTATTGCCTAATTTGGCATTAGGTGATTGGTGTAAATTTTCCAATGATCTCTACCAGCCTAACTTAAGCGTGGTAGAGAGAATTTCTTACATTTAAAATGTCAATATCAAGAGTTCCTGAATATGAGTGGAAATAACACTTAAATTTTCAGAAAATATCACAAAAGATGTAGTCACAAAAGTTTAAAGAGATGCTCAGTTTTCAACACGGAAGATAAACTGGGTTCCAGTGGAACTGGGAACGGTTAAGGCAAACTAAATATTATTTCAAAAGTATTGCCAGCTTCGCTCGTACTTTCGGTGGGGTTGCCATGAGTAGGGAGTTACGGGAGACTGTGCTTCTGAATAGGTGTGGTTTAGGTACGATTTAGGTGACTAGCAACCTGTCAATCTTATACCTCTATTTGTTGGAAGCTAAAATTATGCCAGAAATGGCTAAGAAGCGTAGACAAAGTCATGCAACCGCTTGCAGCATAATTTTAGGCTTAAAAACAGATGGAAGAGGTACAATAGTGGCATGTTGACCGACGCCTAAAGCATATACCTAAACCTATATTTAGTTACTCCGTATTGTCGTACGACATCCACGGAATAAATGGATATATGTTATTCTAACCCAAAACTACTAGGGATACATGTGTGTTTGTTAAAACAAAGTCAAAACATTAAGGATACTTAAACCCACAGTTCATAGTATAATTGATGCAGGCCTAGTTAGTACTAAAGTATCTACCGAGTTTACAATTTATAGACGTATCCTATATTTTTCATAGTCATGGTTTTTCTAGTCAAAGGAACTTAGGTTATTCCCAATTAATTCCATTCAGTACAAAGCGTCTTCGAAGTAATTTAACATTTTAATTCGAAGAAAATGTACTAGGCACACATAAAAGAAAGGAGTTCCTGGGAAAACAATTGTACCCATATTGAATCAGTTCGCTACGTGTATTGTGGAGTCAGATTCTAGGTATAAAGCAAATCGTCACTTAGCTAACAATACCGCGTAAGTCAAAAATTGGCCATATGACGTTTTGTATACCAATCGGTAGATTATTTTTTTGCGCATCCAATGGGCTCACCCTGGAGGCTGTATCGACCAATTAGAGCGCGATATTTAAGAAATAGTAACACCACACAACTCATTGCTTGCCCAAACACCGCGCAAGTCATCAATCCGCCATAGAAAATTGGCATGGTTCACGTCGCTAGTCATTAGATTGTCTATAGTTTTTAAATTAGTAGAGATTTTCAAACGGACTGTATACTAATATGTAGCTAAAAGATAAGTTAATTAATTAATGTACAATATTATAATGGTATACATTTAATTACTGCATAAAAATTAAATTAAAACCATGGTACAACTTAAGCGGTGTTGCAATGAAAGGTTTTGTTGACTTGAGCGGTATTTCTTACAAATTTTGGTACTTGTTTCGCTGGCTTAAGAGGGCGCACACATTTTTTACGTACGTAATATAAGATCAGGTGGGGGAAGAGAAATTCAGGGGCAGGGCAGGGGTAAGAGGCACCACAGACCATAACTCGTCGAGTTATGTGTGATTATGGTCTGTAGAGCCCTCTTATCTCTGCGTTTCTCTTCCCCCACCTGACCTTAGTGGTTTTGGACCAATGTTTAAAAAATCGTGAAATGTAAATTAACTCATATTTAGCCATGAAAAAAATATGGTTAGACTAAACATATTCTGTAAATTTACAATAAAATTGTTTCATTTGTAATTACATTAAAATCAATGAGAAAAAAAATAAAGTAATGGTTCAACTTTCAAATTATGTAAAATGATATTTGAATAATAAAAACCAATAATTTGATTCATGTTAATCCGTTAATCCCCAGTAGACTATATTGTCTATCAGATAATAACAAGTTTATATCGTTTGTGGTAAATTTTATTGGAAAATTTTCAAGTGAAAGACAGCTCTGACGCGTATTTTTGTGAAAACCCTTCAACAAATTGGCTAAGTAAAAGAAATCTGTGTTGCTAATAAAATATTTCTTTCCGTTAATCCCTAGAAAAAGAGTTTATTTATATGTTACAGTAGTTTTTCTTTAAAAACTTAAGGATTTATAGCTTTCTAAAGCATTTGAAAAACATCAAAATCACCGAATTTTGTTTGCACGCTCTTAAGCTGTATTTCTGTTATAAACTTCTGACTACTGCGTTATTTGTGGGAGCGTTTTTGGTGTAAAATTAATGTATCTAAGGTGAAATGTACTAACTAATGATTACTGCTTTGAAAGTATAAATTTATTTTACTCCTGAAAACAAAATAACTAAGAAAAAGGTTCCCAAAGGTAAGAGATCCCCTATGGGATAAGTCGGCCTTTTGTACTATTTAGAGCGTATTTTTAAACGTGCTTTTTTGAGAAAAAAGTATTTACTCACATATGTACCTACTTATTTACTTACTATGAACGAGATCTGAATCCATCTAATAACCATGAAATTGCTGAATGTGGCACTGGATTGTTAAATCCATGTGCTCCGCCTACCCCTCTAGGGAACATAGGCGTGAGAATTATGTATATACATTATGTATGAACGAGATCATGGACAATGACGCGACTTGCTGTGGTGATAAAAAGTTTTCAAAATTTGAGACTCCATGCGAAGTCACTAAGTACTTTCCATGGTTTGCAAAAGTAGGTAAGGCTTACACAGAAGTATGGTTGTATTAAACAAAAACGATTAGAATTAAATAAACCTGCACAATTACAGGCAAACTTATAAATGATACCAGAAGTTTTGCCCTTTATGCTTGCCCGGAATAAACTAGTTCAGACGAGGAAATGGCACAGTGTGATACATTCGCCAATAATACTAGGTCCCAGAGAAAAATAACAGACTTTGAGTTCACTAATTATAAAGATTTGTCCTTAAAGAATAGCCGGAGACACCCCTGTTACTGAGTAGGTATAGGGTGTTCAAACCAGATGGAACAATTTGGTGTAGCAAATTTTTCATGAACCTTTGCAGCCATTGCCTTATCGGCCATTAAATATCACTAATATCAGAATGTTAAAAGAGCTCCCCAAAATTATTTTTGGAAAAACTGCAAAGATGTAAGGACCTTCACGATTAGAAAGGCCTAGACGCCGAAACAACGCGTTGCCTTTTAAGATTTAACTGTTTATTGTCATTAGATGTCAGTATCTATTTTTTGAAAATTATGAAGACTTATTTGGATAAGTTCGCTTCATTTTAAAACTTTTATTTGAATTATTATCTTGTAAACCAACCTTGTGTGTTGTGTTGTTGTGTAGCAACCTGTCACTGCAATATCACGTTTAACCGTCAGATTACCCTGAAATTGCTAAACGTGGCACTGGATTTTTGAATTCAAGTGCTCTGCCTACCCCTCTTGGGAATACAGGCGTGAGGGTATGTATGTATGTATGTATTTATTTAATTTGGATTATGGTGTGTTTAATGTGCCTACCGTTAGGCACTAGTGATAGCTAAGAATTATTATGAGTAAATTGGAAATTAAGAAAAAGGACTTGATAGTATTATTCATATATCAGTATGGAGTTATTTAAGTCAAAGAAAAATCTCGTTAATCTCGTTAGAAGGTATTTTCTATCACTTTATTTCATAATACATTTAGTTAAGATTTTATAGTTTTTGTCGTATTAAAACTTTTTGTTTAAGTAAAATTTTTATGAAGGACAATAGTTTATGTTACTGGTGATAATCCTTTTTAAAAATATTGTTTATTTATTTTATATTTCAATATTATTTGCTAAAATAATTATAACATGTATGTTACGAACACCGCTCAAGTCTTTAATTTTGTTGGAGTAAAACCGCGTAAGTCATGAAAATTACCACTTCAAGCCAAATACATGTATACTTTAATATTCATCTTATCTAGACTCAATACCCCATAATATTTGCATTTATATAATGCCCGTATTGTAAAAATTAAATTTTTTATGCAGTTTTTTGTGTCTCCTGAAAACTAAACAAAACTGACTTACGCGGTATTGTTAGCTAAGTGACGAAATGAAGAAATAAATGCGGCAGGTCGTGGGTTCTACGGTGTAAATTCAATGTTGTGTGTGAAGTTCCCACTGGGCTCGAGTGGGAGTAGAGGCCTGTGCCTAGCACTGGGACGGATTTAGGCTGGATTATTATGAGACAGATAAACCAACTGGCATCTGGTAGGTAAGTTATTATGATACTGGCTTCTTCCTAAATCTAAGACTGTTCAGAGTACTAAGAGCATCCTGTTTGTTGATTTGGGAACAAAATTTTGCAGTATTATTAATATCTATTCAGCAGTTTTTGCTTGAAGGAATAACAGACATCTTCATTCATCCAATTCAAACATTCGCATCTCTACTCCAGCTCGATTAAACACTCAAGACAGATAATACACTAAACTACACTACTCTTAACTATCTAAAAATACTGGCATGCATCACAGAACTACGTACCAGAAAAAAACAAATCCGAAATCCGAATGGCAATCCAAAAACAAAACACAACACAGATTTCAAATTCCGAACACTCACTCACTAACAAACCGCGTAAAATCAATTAAAAACATTTAAAAACAAATGGAACACGCGAACGCATCGTATCATAGCGCGAAACCGAACTCAACTAACCTAAAAGATTCTAAAAGCTGCGTTCAGAACATAAAATTTGACCGCCGATAAACGTTCATGCACACAAGAAAGACCGTATTTTTTATTGCGGCTCCGCAAATCGTATTTAAACCGATTCCAATCTTATACCGTCAACATAAACACCACTGACACGTTTGACAGATGAAAGATTAATTTGTAAATGTCGTAGGAACGGAACGCACGCATCCTTTGTATTGTATTTTATACCTGCGCTCTGTCCCTTTTTTTTCTCACTGGCCAGCACGTGGTTCTGTCTTTTTACAAACTTATCCGGGCACTTTAAAAACCTCGATGTCCTTATAAAATTGAAGACGTGTTTCCAAATACGGCGTTAGTTTTAATTTTGTAATTTCTCGCGAACTATCAAAAATGGATGCAGCGAAATCGTATTCAATCAGAATGCATCAAAATGCATTCCAAAGAATGCCGTTAACATTTTTAAAACTAAAAATTGTCGTAAAAATATATATGCATTTTTTCCTGTGATGTGGGAATGACTCGGCAGTTTATAAAAATAGTGTATGAAGTTTAATTTAGTCAGTTTTTACGACTTTGCTGAGAATGGCGGTAAAAATATGACTTTCATAAGTGTTCCTAAAGAAGCGTTGGTTTGAGTAAACATGCGAAGATATGCTTTTTATAATAACCTTCCTCGAACTTTTAGTACTTTTTAATTTAACGCAACCTGTGCATGCATCACATGTGATGCATTTCGAGGTACTAACGACACAAATGAGTGCGGCACATATGATACACTGCCCTTTGTTACTATACGAACTGACCAAAACTCGCACGTGTGATCTAAAACACGCCTAAGACACCTTAACCTTCCTTAGTCGCCTCTCACGACATCCACGACAAAAATGGAGATGTTTTTACACTGCATCTGTCAGTTTATTCCGTCAGTACTTCCGTCAGTTTTCCGTAACTCTGTCAGTGTTTGCGGGGCGCTCGAAAAAGCAACTACTTAATCCGCTTCACGGGCGAAGCTAAGTTGGATGTCTCTTACACCGTTAAGAACAAATTCTTAACTTCCAAAGCAATATACAGGTACAGTCACGAACCGGGATTGTTGAGGCACTTGCCACTATTTGCAATTAAGAGGTGTAATCAGTGACCGATGTGACCGACTAGATGTCAGCTAGGATTAGTATTACACTACCAAGTTACAAACATAGGTAAGTGGCTCAACAAATCCCTGTTCGCGATGGTACCTATTATGTTTGACGGCAATGTTTGTAGCGTCATATCTCGTGGATAGATTATTCGGTGCCATTTTTGACGTATTTCGTAATAAGCAAAATTCGTCAGGTCTTTTATTTTGTTCCGTTCCTGTCGTAAGAGGCGACTAAGAAAGGTTAAGATAGGCATTAGGTGACTATAATATGTCACTATTGTACTTCTGAAATTTAATTATGAATCTGAAACGCTCTATAACGTGCGAAGGTGCAGGCAGACCAGACGAAATGTTACACAGATAAAAATATATAGTCATATATCGCGTTTCCTAGCCACTTCATGGATATTTTTAGGTTTCTAGTTTCATTATACCTCTATATATTATTATTTAGCCGTAATTTACGACATACACGGATATGGAGAGGTAATATTCTGCACCCACAGATTCAGGTTTTCTATCGTATATTTTCATAATTGTTACACTGTGGTGTAACAAACGTCCTAGAGCCGTAAATTGCGCGGTTTCGCGCCGGTGTAAGCGTTTCTGGGTAATATAAAGCCCTTTCAAAGGAACACTAGTTCCACCTGCAATATACAGTTAAAGCAGTAATAAGAGCTGTTAAAAGAGAACTCGTAATCCGTACCAATAAATAAATGTGAAAGTGTGTTTGTTTGTTTGTTTGTTTGTTTCTTTGTTTGTTTGTTTGTCCGTCTTTCACAGCTAAACGGAGCGATGGATTGACGTGATTTTTTAGGGAGAGATAGTTTAGGGCACGGAAAGTGACATAGGCTACTTTTTATCCCGGAAAAAATTGATGTTCCCGAGGGAAAACAAAAATATAGTTTGTTTGATAGATCGATATCGATCGATGATTGATCGATATCAATCGGTAACTGATCGATAGATGATAGATCGATGGCGCTGTGTGTCGTTTAAAACGAGAATTTTTCTTATGCTTTATACCGCAATATAACCGAGTTCCACGCGGGAAACGCCGCGGGCGGAAAGCTAGTGTACTATAAGTTGCAATAGTATTTTATGAAACGTTGCATAAAGTTTCAAAAGACCTGAACGATGCCAATTAAATTTTTCACTTGTTGCACATACATACGATACGCCTGTATTCCGAAAGGGTAGGCAGAGCAGACGCAACACTATAATGACATGGATCAATGTGGTGCTGGGTAAACATAGCACCTCTCCTTTCCTCCCGTGGGTGTCGTAACAAGTCGACTCTGGGAAAGGGTTATTGTAGTGTGTGCGATGGGATAGCAAACTGGCACTGCAATATCACGGTTAACCACCTGGTTACCCAGAAGCAAAACGTGGCACTAGATTTTTAACCGACTTCAAAAAGAGGACGTTCTCAATTCGACCTAATTTTTTTTTTTTTTTGTGTGTATGTTACTCGATAGCTCGGAGACCCGTGGACCGATTTTCAAAATATTTTTTTTTAATCGATAAGGTATAACTCGAAATTGGTCCCATTGGCAGGACACCAGGATCTGATGATGGAATCTTGGAGAAATCGAGGGAACTCTTCAAATTTTATATGGAGATGTACGGCGTTTTCGGTAATTTGTTGATGAAGTCAAGATTTTACATTCAGTAAACAGAATCTTTTCAAAATATTGCTAATTTGAAGTCGGTTTTTTTTTGTTTAAAATTATTAGAATTCATGTCCTCTACCTACCCCCGCCACCCCTCTCATTCCCAAGGACGGTGGCGCAATAGGTTCTCAGTCAGTCCATAATGAGTTTGCTAACAAGATTATGTCAAAAAAGTTAGCCCTCACATGTTGGCTAGAAAAGTACTGAGATACACTAATTTTCCAACAGATTAGTACGGCGCTGTGAAACATGGGCTTAGTTTGTCGTCAAAGGTATGGTAACCAGTAACCAGCTAAGCTAACCTAAGCTAATCCCTACTCAATATTGTAAATGCGAAAGTAACTCTGTCTGTTTGTTACGCTTTCCCGCTTAAACGTCTCAACCGTTTTTGATGAAATTTGGCACGGACAATCTTTAGACCCTGAGAAAGGACATAGGCTACCTTATATTGCGGGGGGGGGGNNNGGGACTAGGTATTCCACGCAGACAAAGTCACGGGCACAGATAGTGTCAATAAAAGTAATTCAAAATGTTTTGTACTTCTGTGGACGTCGTAAGAGACGACTAAGGAAACAGGTTAAGGAATATTTTAGGCAACAGGTCAGCAACCTGTCACTGTTGTACCTTTTAACACGTTCGTGTCCGGTGACATAACGTCTGTGACCAAAAATATGTTACTCCTATTTATTTATTTATTTATTGACAGAAAAAGCTTACGTAACATTACAGTTTAACCAAGTCGTAACGAAACTTAAATTATAAATACAATTTTATATAAGTACGAGTATGTAATAGTTTACAAACCATAGGCAAAAAGAAAAAGAAACATTATATTGGAACACTAGAGCACCTAGCATCCATTGCCACACAAAAACTCAAGCATTCATTACAGTCTGCCATCCATCGTCATGCAAATAGGTCCTATGCCTGTGACACATATCTGTGACCATGTTATTCGTACTCCTGACCACGATAATTTCGCCCGGCATAGCTTCAGGGCGCAGTGGAACGCTTCCGAATCCGAAAGCGAACGTGTTAACTTAAAAACGTGAAATAGTAGTATGTAACTCATTATTGTACAAAACAATACACAACGAAGGAGAACATACCCCTTAAGGGATCTCTTCTTACTGACCTTCGAGCGATTGATAACCAATCGAAATAGTCATGCTTTCGTGTGCTTTGCCTACTTCTTAGCCAATTTTTTAGGTATTTCTTTGCTCTTATAAGTCGATCTGTAATGACTCTTCCGCACTTTGACAGCCTTAACCTCTCGTATGCTACGGAGCAGATCTGCTCCATTTTAAGAATATCTTTATTTTTATATTTATTTTAATCACCATAATTTGTAGATATTGAAACAGAAGAGGCTCGAATGCAGTATATTTTTCCTTTCCTGCATACGAGGGGTTAAATGAGCATTAAGTCACCAAAGTTACCAAAGTGGCTAACGCCGCCTATGTGTCTTACGTCTCCTACGTAACTTATACAAGCTGATAAGGTAATCCACAACAATATCATACGAATACCTGTTTGTTAATTAAAAATATAATTTGAGTAGTTGCACATTTTCTTTTGTAAATAAAAATTATGTGTCATCAAAGTTTTCATAAAAAGTGCTAACATAATTGATTTTTTTGGGAATTTTCCGATGAAAAACGATGCAATTTTTTTTTTATTTTTTTTTACTATTGTGTTGTGTAAGTGATTCTGAGTATCCGGAATTAATTTTGTTACGGATTTTTTCATCGTCCTGTATTGCCGGTTGCTAGCTTAAAGCTATCATCAGACAATGTGTGCACAGTCCTTAAAGTCTAGCCTAAAAGCCGGTCCACCTAGTCTGGAACAGACAAATTAGATAACACTGACATAGACTAGACTAGCTGGAAGTGCCTAAAAGAAAAATTATAGAACGACGTGTTACTAGACGGCTAGCAACCTGTCACTAATATATCTGCCAAATTAAAACCCCAAAAAAAATACGCTACAAGTGACGTGAAGCCATGGTTTTGTCCATGTAGCGTTTTGTGTGTTGTTTCCCGTTTGGGACTACGGGTGTGATGTATGTACCATCGCGAACAGGGATTGTTGAGCCACTTACCTATGTTTGTAACTTGGTCGTGTAATACTAATCCAATAGCTGACATCTAGTCGGTCACATCGGTCATTGATTACACGTCTAAATTGCGAACAGTGGCAAGTGGCTCAACAATCCCGGTTCGTGACTGTATGTGTTTCAGCATTTAATTGTCAAGCACTAACGGATAAATTAAGTTTTTAGAACGAAATTAGCTCGACTTACTTTATCAATTCGTGACCAATCAATCGATCAATCGGCCAATCATCAAATCACTCTAATCTAGTTGTTTTGTCAATCGTTCTAAGATCAGCAGGAAGAGATCCGTTAAGGGATATGTTCGCCATTGCACTTTGTGCATTGTTCTGTTTGTTATTTCGTCAAGTTACATACGCACATACATATTCTCACGCCTGTATTCCCAAGAGGGGTAGGCAGAGCACATGAATTCAAAAATCCAGTGCCACATTTAGCTATTTCAGGGTAACCAGACGGTTAAACGTGATATCGCAGTGACAGGTTGCTAGCTCATCGCCCGTACCTAATACACTAACCCTTTCTCAGAGTCGACTCTTATGACACCCACGGGAAGAAAGGGGGAGGTGCTATTCTAACCCGGCACAACACGAGTCATGTTGTTTGTAAAATATTGAGTTTTAAACATAATTAATTCTAGTAAACTAACATGGATCTACTCACATTTTTACATCCACATTAGCTCGACATGTTTCGGGTCAATTCGTTACCCATCATCTGTAGCTACGCGCCACGGTAGCTGATATGTCGAGAAATGGAGAGATGTGATTCCGCGGAATAAACATAATAAAGATTGCCACATCCAGGTACTATACACTATATCTGTGTCCCTCTCTAATGAATCTACACTCGCTTAACTGAATTCCGAATTCGACCAGTTAGCAATATTCCTCAATTACAACAGCTTACAGCTGTTAAACTGAGCTTACGGGTGAAAATTATATTCGTTACCACTGATAGTAATTGGGTAGAGAGAAAAGTAATTGTTTTCGACTATATCTAATGCAATTCAGTTTTCATTTCTTCCGTGGATGTCGTACGAGGCGACTAAGGCTTGTAGTTAAAGGTTAGTAACAAAACGAAATGAATAGAAGAAAAAGTTGCGGATACCTACTCAATATTTTTGGCCAAAACTGTAGATGGGCGTCGGACGGTATTAAAGAACTATTTACCTTTTATACATACACTAGCTTTCCGCCCGCGGCTCCGCCCGCGTGGAACTCGGTTATATTGCGTTATAAAGCACAACTATAAGAAAACTTCTCGTTTCAAACGACACACGACGCCATCGATCTATTATCTATCGATCGGTTATCGATTGATATCGATCTATCATCGATCGATATCGATCTATCAAGCAAACTATATTTTGGTTTTCCCTCGGGAACATCAATTTTTTCCGGGATAAAAAGTACCCTATGTCACTCTCCGTGCCCTAAACTATCTCTACCTAAAAAATCACGTCAATCCATCGCTCCGTTTAGCCGTGAAAGACGGACAAACAAACAAACAAACAAACAAACACACTTTCACATTTATATACTTACTAGCTTTCCGCCCGCGGCTTCGCCCGCGTGGAATTCGGTTATATTGCGGTATAAACTTCACGGAGCCCGAGACCTTTACAACGAATGCAAAAGCGTGGAAATCGGTTCGTGCGTTCTGGAGTTATAGCGTCAGGAAAGAAAACCCGACTTGTTTTTATATAGAGAAGATAGTAGATAGCTTTTACCCGCGACTTAGTCAGTATAAGTTTTTTGTTTTATCCCGGCTGTAAGTCCCCCTGCAACAATGTCCCACTATCGTGTTCCGGTCCTCAACTTCACATCAAAATTTGTTCAAAAGCAACCTAAGCACATAATGGATATCTCTGAATGTTTCCTTAGTAAATATAAAAATGGGGTTTTTCGTTGATTTTGGTACAAATTAAGTAATGTTTGAACATGTCTATATGGATATAGACCCGAAAAGCTCATTTATTGATGTTACCACAAAACACTGTAACCGCCATTACAGTGTTTTGTCGTGACACGGCAGAATACATCACGCCCGTATTCCAAAACGGAGTTGGAAGAGCACACAAAACGCTACATAGACAAAACCATGACTATTTCACATTTGTGGCCACTTCTAGCATAATCTTAGGTTTAAAAAAAGATGGAAGAATTATAATTGTGATACGTAGCAACCTGTCGCCTAAAATATTACCTTAACCTATTTCATTAGTTGCTTTCTACAACATCTGTTTAAGTATGTAAGTTTAACTTGTGCACCGCTAGATGGCGCTGTACCGTAACGTGTTAATCCTGAATGGCGCTATCGTTTGTCTGCCTCAGATACTATAAATAGATCGAAATTTATGTCACTTTTTAAGACTTGGAATAAATAGTTCAAAGAATAAGTTTGGTGTTTCTTCCTTTTTCTCTTCTCGTGACCGAGGTACTCTCTTGTACAACATCCATAGAAGAAACGGAGAGGTGTTATTCTAAACCCGACACCACACGGGATTCCCTTTTATTTCGTCTAATAATTTTAAACAAAAAAAAACCGACTTCAAATTTGGGCTATACTGAAAGCATTTGTCTAATAATGAGGGTGACCTTCCATCACCAGCAGGCCTCACTAATTACTGAAATTATAATTTCCAGTCTGCAGGTGCATTCAGTATTGAAAGAATTATCCTTTACCTCCTAAGCATTAAGGAGTTGACCTTCCATCATCAGCTCAGTCATATTTTTTTACTGCCAGACGTAAATACTGGTGTAGCTTTGAAAAATGTACTAAAAACATTACCTGTGCCAATAAAATTTGAGGGTTGCCCTCGATTTCCCTCATATTCCATCATCAGATCAAGATATGCTGGCAATGGGACCACCTGGAAACTATACCCTTTCAAACAAAAAAAGAATTTTCCAAATCGGTCCAGGCGTCTTCGAGTAATCAGCGAACACACATAAAAAAAAAAAAAATGATGATAAAAAAAATAAAAAAATATCCCGACGAATTGAGAACCTCCTCCTTTTTTTGAAGTCGGTTAAAAATATTATATATTCGTATGCATTTTCCACACAATTCCACGCATAATCTCTCAGCCCTTCTTACGGGTGACCGTTCGTATCCGGTACAGTGACATCTGTCATAGACCCAAGAAAACACTGAATCAAAATATGAAAATACCCTCGCCCCAGCTGGCTGATACATATTCAAAAGGGCCGTCCGATGGTGTGACAATGCGGGAATTAATTATAGAAATATGTGGCGCCAGGACGTGTGCATAAGTTAGGGTTTTGGGTAAAATTTTGGATGGTTCGTGAGTTTGGGGGTCGGAAAACAGACTTTTTAATAGAGATACCGAAAAAGCGCTGTTTTACGCGGCTTGTTAACGAAAGCAAAGTTAAACTTTGACTTTTCCATTTTTTAGGGTTCTGTACCCAAAAGGTAAAAACGGGACGCAATTACTGAGACTTCGCTGTCTGTCTGTCTGTCCGTCTGTCTGTCTGTCTGTCTGTCCGTCTGTCACCAGGCTGTTTCTCACGAACCGTGACAGCTAGAGACTTGAAATTTTCACAGATAATGTATTTCTGTTGCCGCTATAACAACAAATACTCCCATACAAAAACGTGTTTTTTTTTTTGCTGTTTTTAATACGGAACCCTTCGTGCGGTTTTTTATTTGCTGTATGCATAGAGTCCGAAACTGCCTACTCCGTTTAAGAATACAGGCGAAATGTAGGTATGTCCTCAATTTGATCACGATACCCACGTTTGCAAACGCCTCACAATTTCTACACTAATACCACTAATTTACACCATTATGCACACTTCTCCGTGTATGAAACAGCAACGAAGTAACAAAGCCTGTTGGATTAGCATAAACATTATGCCCTGTACACAATGTTTCAAAAGCCAGGCACACACGAACTTAAATTGGGTTTAGATGTAAAATGGAGATTCTGTGTGCTCACACCTTTACAGCGCTCATTGATATTTGTCAAGCAATCAACGTGCTAATGCAAATTTTAATGCATGCACATTAAGTACTGTAAATCACGTGTTAATGAGAGTTTAGTGCGACATGTTTTGGGCTAGTCGTGAGCTTGTGCAACTATACCTTATCGGTTTAGGTACTTAAAACAATGTAAACAATCTCGACGTGTCTTTTTATTTAAACGTACACTTTATAAATCGAAAACTTTACATTTTACAATTAAGGTATGAAAAAATCATTTACTTTCATAATTAAATTGTATAGTGTAACGATTTTCATTTCTAGACTGTGTATTTCAACAAAAAGACATGTCAAAATTGTTTATATTGTTTTAACTACCTAAACCGATAAGGTATAGACCTAACATGTCGAGCTAAACTCGATTTAAGGTGTGAGTGATTCGTATAATTAATTTTCAATTTATCATTATCCAACATTTGTTTATGAATATATGTATATTACATACATCACCCTTGTATTAGAAACGGGATAGGCAGAGCACAAGAAACCAGGACATTATCCCGTTCCGTGGCCACTTCTAGCATATTTTTTAGATTTTGATGTGGCAATAGTGACAGTATAAAAAATAAATTGTATGATTAGGCGAAAGGCTAGCAACCTGTCACTATTTTACCTCTTCTATCTGTTTTTAAACCCAAAATAACCATGGTTTTGACTATGTAACTTTTCGTGTCCTCTACCTACCCCAGTTGGGAATATAGGCGTGAGGTATGTATGTGTTTTGTGTCATAAAGACTCCTAAAATACAACACCATATACCATTCCGTAGAGTCCATAGATAACACAAGTTCCTTTACATCTTTTAGTGCTTTTCTTATCACAAACTACCCTCGTAATTGCATAATCTAATTGATTAAGAAAGTTTTGTATCTTCACAAGAAAGTTGTTTCAAACGTTAAGTAAGATCTTTGGGTCATGCACAGACTTATATCGAAATAGATACCGCGAGTTCCTGCATTTGTATGAAAAGCAAGCGTGCCACTTTTTCTCTACCTACTGCATTGAGGATAGAACCTATAGAGTACTAATGTCATCTTGGTTGTTCGGAAATTATTCCGCAAAACAATTGAAGTGATCGCTGTGCTCTTATTGGCCGGTCCAAGATCGCGCGTAACGCTAGTGCCTTTTTCTCTACGGTTATTGGCTCTGTACAGTTTCTGTGACAGTGACGGTGACGTTTAGTATGTTGAAATCAACAAACTATTTGCGGACCGGGGTTGCGAACATTGTTTCTCTATAGGTTCTATCCTCTATGACCTACTGTGACACATGAGCTTTAGTGATGGGAATTGACAGTCCGAGAGAAACCGATTCAAAGACGCCGCCTTATTCAAGTTTTCCTGTCTCTAGGGAGTTAAACCTAATCTAAGTGAGATAAAATATAATGGAATTGCGTCAAAGGAAGAGCATTGCTCTCCCTTTTGGCACGCGAAGTACATACCTACACTTGAGTCATCTACATACATACAATCACGCATATATTCCCAAATGGGTTAGGCAGAGCACACGAAACGTGAAATAGACATAACCATGACTATGACTATTTCACGCTTCGCAGCCACTTCTAGCATCAATTTGGATTTGAAAACAGTTGTAAGAGGTAGTATAATAGTGACAGGTTGCTAGCGTGTTGCCTAAAATTTACCAAAACCTATATCCTTAGTCACCTCTTACGACATCCACGGAAGAAATGGAGAGGTGCTATTCTAGACCCGACACCACACGGCACATACGACACTTGTGTCATCTATTCCGATATAAGTCTGTGGTCATACCAGTTTATTTGAACTTTGTTTGTTACCAGTTGTTTTAAGTTTAGGGAAGACATTATAGACATATCTTGTAACAAGTCTGGGAACACCAAACACCCGATAATATCTGTCCTTCATTGCTATTTAGATAAGTCGAAAACTTACGAGTTTTGGCGTGGAGATTCTACGGATTTCGTAAGCGACAGAAGAACGTAAGTTACTATATTTTTTTTTTTTGGTATGTAGGTAATCTGTTTAAAAGGTTTAATTCAAATATAACATTACGCAATACCAAAAACAAAATAACTAACTAAAATAATAACTAACTTAAAAACTCTCTTTTCTCTCTTCTCTTTCGGATGAGCAGTGGATTCAGGCGTCCTTACCCATTCGCTGTGGTGGTTTGGGTTTGCGGCGTGCGGTTGATGTGGGTT
>BHDV01003145.1:143105-157453 GCA_005406045.1 Adoxophyes honmai | reverse complement strand
TTCAGACGCCGCGGGCGGCGGGCCGTTGTCGGCCGCGGGCGGCGGTTGAAGGCGACCACGGCCTAAGTAATTTTTTAAGTGAAAATTCCGGGAAAAAGACTACATTGGGGTTTTTAGGTGCGTATATACCAGACAATTGGTTACTAACGGACATTTTCGGGCCACCCTTGCCTTCACCTTTCGTCGCCTCTTACAAAAAATCGACGTGTAAAACACAGCAAATGACACCCTCCAAATACGTCATTGAAAACCAGTTCTCAACCTAACCCTCCTCGTCAGCCCCATTTGGCAGCGCTCCAGTTTCCATCTCAGTGCTATTTAGATTTTATCGTGACGGTGGCGGAATTAAATTTAGTGCGGTGCCGGGATAAGCTCGGGTTAAATAAATACATAGATAAAGTACATTAGCCAGGATTGAGTTAAAAGTTGCTGATGAGCTACAGCTCATTACAGACTACCCATACATACATATTCTCGCGCCTGTATTCCCAAGAGGAGTAAGCAGAGGACACGAATTCAAAAATCCAGTGCCACGTTCAGCGATTTCAGGGTAACCAGATGGTTAAACGTGATATTGCAGTGACAGGTTGCTAGCCCATCGCCCACAATACACTAACCCTTTCCCAGAGCCAACTCTTACGGCACGACACGGCCCAAATTGACTACCCAACGTAGCAAATTCCCTGTCCCAGATAGATGTGTTAGAAAAACTTCAATAGAGATATTTCTTTTCGGGCAGATGTCCTCAGAGACGCAGTTATAGTATTTATGCAGCCGATCTTCGAAACCTCGTTAGCGCGATGTAGAACATTTTGACAACTGATGACGTAGATGACAGGTGGAAGAGATTCTACTACGAGACGCTAGGTAGCGCTAGGTTACAATGTATAATAGTGACAGGTTGTTAGCCTGTCATTTACATGACATACATTCATTCATTCATTTAACCTTTTGACCGCCAAAGACGCCATATCACGTCATCGCAAGTCAGTGCCCGTGACGCCACGACGTTAAATGGTGCGTCGAAGTTATTGCGAAAGAACTAAAATATAAAACGCTGCAACATTTTTTCTAGGTTTACTTTATTTATAGGTAGTGTAAGTTATTTTATACCTAATTTAAATAAAATAATACAGCACCATTCGAAAAAAAACAAGCATTATCTAAGAGCCGACTCACGTCTTTGGCGTTAGGAGCACAGCGTTTCACTTCGCGCCTTGGCGTTCAAAAGGTTAATTTCCAATGGCTTTCTTGGTTGTCCATTGAATAAACAAACGATGATTTTACTTATTCCAATAATAAGTCGAAGTAATGTTTGTTTATTGTATTGCAACTCAGAGAGTTGTTTATTTTACTGTCTGTCCATAAAACACAGGCCACTCTGTTTCTACATCGTTTTGTTTCATCCAATTCATGTTACTGCATTTTATACGTAGGCTCGGGTCTGTTAACTTGTAAGAAACAAAAAGTTCTAATGGCTTGAACACCGTAATTAAAAAAAAAAGACAGAAATCGATTTTTTCACAGAGAACACCATTTGTCTGACTCCTGTCTAACCTTTCTTTTTTTTGCAATTGTCAAGTGATTTCCCTTTCCTAAGTATAAAACTTTTCGGACGTCGAAATTTTAATGATCTTCTCAATTAAACTGAGGATACTTTCTATGTAATGAAGTAACGTACAGGGTGACCTGAAAATCTGAAAATATCGGACGATTGCAGGTGACTTGAGTACAAGACGTAATGTAGCTAATAAAAGCTGAAGAGTTTGTTTTTTTTGTTTGTTTGAACGCACTAATCTCAGGAACTACTGGATCGAATTGAATAAAATCTTTTTGTGTTGGATAGACCATTTATCGAGGAAGGCTTTAGGCTATTATAACATCACGCTGCGACCAGTAGGACCGAAGAAACATTGGAAAATGTGGAAAAAACGGGCGAAATTTGTCACTATACCACGCGGACGGAGTCGCGGGCACAGCTAGTGTAGGTACAGAGCACATTGACCTGAAAAGCGATGAAACATGTCTCTCACAAGGTCAATAACGAACATTTTCAGGAAATATTTCACAGGAGTTTAGAGATAAGTATACCTGAACTATTGGTTTAACGAGCTGTTACCCGCGACTTCGTCTGCGCAGAATAAGTATTTCGGATTGCGTGGCGTAGAATAGAACTAATATTATGGCATTAAAATTATCACACAAATAATTTTTGAATCGCATTTGACAAATATAACAGCTTTTTTAACAAATCGCTAGCACCTTGAAAATTCGCAAAACAAACACAACCGTCAACGACGTCTGCCCTCACGCGTCTGCCCGCGTTCGGGTCGCGCACTCAGCGACGCGTGACGTTTGCCCCGCGCATGCGCGCCACTTCAACGGTTTTGACAGCGGACGCCAAAGCTCGGAAATGGTAGATTTTACCCGACTTACTTGAGAATTATCGTCGTATATTGGATAATTCACAGAATATCATTACAATTTGTAGCCTATGTGTTATTCTGATGTATAAGCTACATTATTGTAAAGTGTCATTAAAATCCATTCAGTAGTTTTTGCGTGAAGGAGTAACAAACATCCATCCATCCATACATCCATCCATACATCCATCCATCCATACTCACAAACTTTCACGTTTATAATATTAGTAAGATATTTTACTGTAAACCTTACAGGAATGCATTTAGGATGCTATCTAAGAGCTGACGCCATCTTAATAGGTTTCCTTAAGCTGTCAACGCCTGGAACAGAGCCAAGTGTAACGAAGTGTCTGGTCGTTCAGTATGTCGTGAAAGCATGGAATGAGGGTAGTTGAGTGGTAGGACGCTATACAAGGACCCACTATTGAAAAAAATTAAAAAAAAGATGCAAGGTCCACAATTGGGTAGAAGACAAAAAGAAATTTTGTTCGTCAGATAGATAATTACCAAAAAATAATAATAATATCACTGGACAATTTTTACACCAATCACCTAGTCCCAAAGTAGGCAATTTAATGCCTGTGTTATGGGTACTAGACAACGGATAAACTTACTTATATACAGATAAACATCCAAGACTCGAAAGCAAACATTCGTATTCATCATACAAACATCTGCCCCGACCGGGGATCGAACCCGGGACCTTAAGCTTCACAGTCAGGTTCTCTAACCGCTGGGCTATCCGGCATTATTCTCCGGCTAAATTAACATCAATCACGCCCATACTCCCAACTGGGGTAGGCAGAGCACACGAAAAGTGACATAGACTAAACCATGCCTATTTCATGCCTTCTAGCATAATTTTAGGTTTAAAAAAAGATAGAAGAGGTAGAATAAGTGACTGGTTGCTAGCCTGTCGCTTAAAGCATTCCTAATCCTGTCCTTAGTCCCCTCTTACGACATCCACGGAAGAAATGGAGAGGTTTTATTCTATCCCGAAACCAAACAGGACAGTAAAACATAAAGGAAACTACCTACCTGCCTACTGTAAAAATAGTTGTAAAGGTGGGAAATAAATAAAAGAAAATAAATAAAAGTAAACATACCTACATATGTATGTATGTAGTATGTATTGTATGTACAATCACGCTTTTATTACCAAATGGGGTTGGCAGAGCACCCGAAACATTACACAGAGAAGCCATGCCCTTTTCACATTAAGTAAGTGGCTACGAAGCGTAAAATACTTCTAGCTTTATCTACGTCGTTTTCACGCGTTTCTCCAAAAGTTTGGGAAGGCGTAATGTACCTATGTACGTATGTAACATACAGGCTGTATCAAATTCGAGACCGCTAATCCGAAATCACTCTGTATACGGAAGCCATTTAGTAATTCAGGCACCGAGCCGACAGTTGGCAGCGGGCCAGATGCATTTGGGAACTCTCAAATTATTGTTTATACTAAAGCCTTAGGAAATACGTGGATGACTCACGGCGGTATACTAAGTGCGGGTCGACATGTTGCGAACTGTGCCTCACCAATTCACTCAAACTCACGTACTTTTTTTACTTTAAGTAATTGATGAGGGTTGGAGTAGTTGATTCAATAAAAAGTCCCCATAAACAATATTACCTACTTATCTTATAAATTACTTTAGTTTCAAATCGAGTTTAGCTCGACATGTTTACGTGAGTTATCCGTAATTTATAAGATGAGTGAGTCTCACAGTAGCTTAAAGTGTAATATTATTACCTACTAATGCAAAAAAATTCATTTGCAAATTTTGAACAGCAGTGTATCATAAACAGGGATCGGAAAAATTTGCGACATTGTTCGCAATAATGTGGACATGACTCCAAAATCAATCAAAATGTCAATTAATTATTCCTTGAAATATAATTTGAATTTTTGGAGGTAATAGTTTATTTATAAAGTGTTTATAAGCACGTAATACTATAATAACTTAAAAAAAATGAGGTCACGACAACGATGAATTACATTAATAATTACTAGCAAAAGGTTCGTATTTAAAATGGTTATCGTTTCCGTAAATATTTATATACTCATAATAAATAAATAACGATTTGGAAAAAATACTGTCAATTTGTTTTTATAAACCAATACTTTAACTAATTTTTGCGTTTATTGACTAGGAATCAAATTACATTCAAGTACTAAATTAGAAAAAAATGATACTAGAAGTGGCTGCGAAGCGTGAAATAGTTATATTAATGGTTATATCTATTTCAAGTTTCGTGTGCTCTGCCTACGCCTTTTGGGAACGTAGAAGTGATTATATGCATGTATGTATGTACGTAAAAAATTTATTAACCGAATAACATTTTGATTAATTTTGGAGTCATGTCCACATAATTGCAAACAATGTCGCAAATTTTTCCGATCTTTGATCATAAATGTCAGTACCTCAAAATGCAGCACATGTGATAGACGCGTAAGACGTCAAGACGTCACTTACCTAGCCGTATCTTACAACATTTTATTAAACTTCGCTTTTGTATGTTTACAAAATGTTTCATTTCATTACGCGTTGAAAGTAAAAAAAAAAAAAAATTCGAATCACACTGTTTCACGCTAAGTATCAAGCAGCAATTCCTTTAAAAATCCACGGCAAACAAAACGAAAAGCAAAGCGCGGCCACACGATGCATCGCCACCTCTTTTTCTAAGTGAAGCGCAATCAATCTTCCACCTTGTAGCTCGTGTGGCGGCGCTTTACAACCCGCGGTGATGGGGCTGTTCCTGTATAGGACGCTGGGTTTATTAAGGATGTGATATTAAATCGAGATGTAGAAATAACTATTGTAGTGCCACCTCAAAACCTAAAAAAATAATATGCTAGAAGTGGCCACAAAACGTGAAATAGTCATCGTTTCGTCTATGTAGCGTTTTGTGTGTTCTGCCTACCCCGTTTGGGAGTACAGGCGTGATTGTATGTATTATGTATGTGATATTAAATCGAGATGTAGAAGTTCTTTTACTATGCTAATAGGCAAAGTGTAACAATTACTATAGGACATTATAAAATATTAAACCTCTTACATTAAAACTCGTACATATTATTAATTAATGGAACCGTGAGGTATTGGGTTTAGAATAAAACATCTCATTTATTTCTGGATATTGTAAGAGGCGACTAAATAAATAGGTTATGGCATATTTTAGGTGGCAGGCTAGCAAAGTGTCACTGTTTTACCTACCAACTCAAAAACTAAACTAACTAGAACTAGCTACGAAACGTAAAATCATGGTTTTGTCTATGTAGCGTTCAGCGCGCTCTGCCTACCCCATTAAGGAATACAGACGTCATGTATGCTTGTGTGTATATTTTTTTCAGTGCAATATTAAATGCATTTTGCAGTCCCTAACAGGAATCGTCTCATTTAAAAGTGTATCAGTGGCTCTGCCGTCCTCGACTTAAAAACAAATTACAAGCGGAATGATAAACTGCGTTCGCGCATTTCTTTTGTCTCGGATTAAACTCAAGTATAATGAATGGGGAGTTTTATATGTATATCGTACTACAATGGTTTAGGTACACTTCTCCATTTCTTCCGTGGATGCCGTAAGAGGCGACTAAGGAAATAGGTTTAGGTATGCTTTAGGCGACAGGCTAGCAACCTGTCCCTATTTTACCCTTTCCATTTTTGCAAACTTATGCTAGAAGTGGCTGCGAAGCGTGATATAGTCATAATCATGGTTTGTCTATGTCACGTTTCGTGTGCTCTGCCTACCTCATTTGGTAACACAGGCGTGATTGTATGCATGTATGTACTAAAATGATATATAGGTAAACTTAAATGTATTTCCGTGAGGTGTCGGATTTAGGGTAACGCAGATCCGTTTCTCCCGTGGATGTCGTGAAAGTCTAGGAGATTTAGGTACGGTTTAGGCAACTATCATGTGGTACTCCCAAATAGGGTAGGCAGATCATACGAAAAATATAAAATAAAACCTATTTCCTTAGTCGCTTTAAACAGAGGTAAATATTATTCTCAAATCAAAAGAAACACCACGAAGACTGATGAACAGCTGTGATGACGGATGTGGAATATCACCTCGCCATTTCTTCCGTGGATGTCATAAGAGGCGACTCAGGATATAGGCGATAAGCTACCAACCCGTCACTATTATGCCTGCTGACTCAAAACCTAAAGTATATGCCAGAGGCTTGAATTAGTTATGGTTTTGTCTGTATACTTTTCTTATGCTCTGCCTACCCCGTTTGGGAATGTAGGCGTGATGTATGTATGTTTATCTCAACTAAAAAAACACTAGCCCTTATCTCAACCCTTTTAAAAATAAACTTTCCATCCATGCCTCCATTAATCGCTAAAAAAATGCGTAGGCAAAAATCTATGGGCCTAATTAAAAGACGTCGGCTTGTCTCTTGCACCTGACAGACAGACAGACAGACAGACAGACGTCCTTGTCAATTACACGACTGAGTTATCCTGCGAATGCACGCGAACGATTCTCTGTATGTATGTTAATGTATGTTGAATAATTCATTTAAGTTTTCCTCCTTTTTGGTTGAGGGCTTTAAACTAGTTGCACTCGCAGATTTGTTTGAGATTAAGACATTTTTTTTAGGGTTCCGTACCTATAGGTTCCGTACCGTAGGTCAGCAGATCAAGTAATATTCGATTCATAATCAATCTTAATATACAATTAACTCAATGAATTTCAAAACTGCATTCAATGTCCGTAAAATCGTACTCTGAGAGTATTTGATTGAAATTTGAATGGTGTACTAATGGATAATACATCAGGCGCTTGCTCATATAAGCTTACTAGGGCTGCCTATCTAATTTTAAATAAATATCACATCACGTCTGTACTCTTAATTGGGGTAGGCAGAGCAGACGAAACGCTGAAAAACGAAGACTTTTTCAAACTCCTAGCCACTTCTAGCACATTTTTCCAGGCAGGGGAGTTGGCGGGTATAATAGTGACAGGTTGCCAGCCTATCGCCTATAATATACCTTAACGTCCTTAGTCGGCTATTACGACATCCACGGAAGAAATGGAGAGGTGTTATTCTAAACCCGGCACCACAAGGAAGACAGCCAATTAAGTATGTTTTAAATAAATATTTATTTATTATATTAATACACATCACGTCCTTATTGGACAATTGGGAAAGGCAGAGCAGACGAAACGGTACATAGTCAAAACAATGACTATTAATTGCTTAACACATTCACGACCAAGCCTAAAATCAAAACATCTGCGCAGAACCAAGTAGTCTATAGCTAGTATAAAATGAACCCGGCTACCGGGTTCTCGGTATGTCGCAAACGTTATGAAGAACCAGGGAGCCGGGTCCTTGGTTCTGAATGTGTTAACATCCTGTAACTTGTTTCTTTTGTAATTGTTTCACACTACATAGTCAAAACAAGCATGATATGTCAAATCAGAACAGGACATGATGGCGTGGAAACCTGCGTTCAACGCGTTGCCTTGGCCCTTGGATCAGTGATATACGCTTTCACTTGTGTATCTTGTCTCCACAACTTGCATATTCTGTGTCTTTTCATTTTTTTTATGAGAACTTGTATTTTAAATAAGAGTCTTTCAGCCAAATGTCTTGCGTCGCATTCTTTTTGCTAACGGTCTTTCCGAAGCGCTGGTAGACTCAAAACTGGCTGGCGTGTAAAAGTGCTCTCAAGAGCCTACTTGCATAAATGAAGTTTAAAATTTTGAAGTTTGATGATGTTGACGATGTCATAGTTCCAACGGTAGTCAACCCTACGCCGTCCTGCTGTTAATCCAGTATATGGATTGACGTTTGTATGCAGTCCATTGGCTTTGATTCAAAGCTAATTATGCCAAAGTTATTTACGACCGTAGTAATGGGACGCTGAGAGTCCGTACATTTGTACCCTGAGTTCTGTTTCACAGGGATAGCTAAAGTCAGTGTTATTAATCAATGGTATCATAATTACATATGTGACTGCTGCACATTAAAAATGAGTATTATACTCGTGATTTATGAAATACGCACATCGGCCTCATTTCAAAAACTACATTGATTCAATGAACGGCTAAAATGGAGGCAAAAACAATTGGCGTTTCAAGCTTGTTTGACGTATGAAATAATTTGTGATCTTCTTTCAATCGTCATTTGTTTTAATATTTATTTTCGACCTATCTGTAATTTTACCTACTTGATATTCAAAATTTGTAAAGAATTAAAACACCGATTTTCCGTTTGTCTGATTTCTTCCGTGATGTCGTTAGAGGCGACTAATAAAAAGCTCAGGCATGATTTAGGCGACATGCTAGTAACCTGTCAGTATTGTACCTAACTTAAAACCTGAAAATAAGTTTGAAGGCAACGAACCGTGAAATAGTCATGGTCTTTACTATGTGGCGTTTCGTATGCTACCTACTTTATTCAAATCAGCATTTCACCTGTGCGAAGCCAGGACGGGTGGCTGATATAAAATTATAACTAGATAAAGTTTATTTACAGAACAAATATGTACAAAACAAAAGCAATTAAAATTATATACAACTAACTTAAAAACTAAACTTAAATCTAAAATATATTTAAAAACGGGCACCCCCGAGGCATGGTTCCAAAGACGCTGGCAGCGTTTCCTCGCTGTATCGCAATGCTGATGCGTTGAGCGAGGAAGCTGCCAGCTCTTCGGTCTCCGGTTGCATCAAATTATAATACATAACTATAATTATAATAATTCCACACGCTTCTCATCCAAGACTCTAATCCTAACGCCATAGAGCCTAAATTCGCTTGACATTTCGCTACATTTCTCCCCAAAGGGTGTAGGTATGTTTACACTATAAGTTATTACTTATGTCAACAAAGGTAAGTGAAGTCGGTAGAAGACAAATGGCCGATGCAGTGTACACTGGCCCTTTCATCATAGAATAGTGCTGATTAATATTTCAGTGGGTGTAGTCGCAGCTTGAGGGGCAGCGCAGACGACAGATTTTTTGTGCGATCGAGTCTGCAACGCACAAAAAGTCTGCGTGGATTGTATGCATTGTGCGCCGGACTTTTTGCGCGTCGTGTGCTTTACTGCATATTCCATAGGTTCTATTTTCACAGACTAAAAAGTCCGTCGCGGATAGTCTGTCGTCTGCGCAGGGCCTTAAGAGATAGAAGTCACGCCACAACCTAGTACAATAGGCTTGACGACTAAAAAAACTACATATTCATACATACATACATATTCTCACGCCTGTATTCCCAAGAGGGGTAGGCAGAGCACGTGAATTCAAAAATCCAGTGCCACGTCTAGCAATTTCAGGTTTACCAGATGGTTAAACGTGATACTGCAGTGACAAGTTGCTAGCCCATCGCCCACAATACACTAACCCTTTCCAAGAGTCGACTCTTACGACACCAACGGGATTAAAGGGGGAGGTACTATTCTAACCCGGCACCGCAAGGGGTGCACACTAAAAATAAGTGTCTTATATTACTCCACATTCTATTAGGTACAGTATGTGCCCCCACTTACCTATCCAGGCAATTCGGTGTTTTGAACGCGCACCACTACTAATACAAAGTTTGTCTAACTATTTTTAGCAAAATCAAAATGAGGTAGTTCATGATATTAATATTTCGCTAAAAATAGTTAGACAAACTTTGTATTAGTAGTGGTGCGCGTTCAAAACACCGAATTGCCTGGATAGGTAAGTGGGGGCACATACTGTACATCAGACTGAACAGACATAACAATTATTTTCAGTAATGTATTCAAAGTTATGTGCGACTGTACATAATTCTACTTTGAAACACTTAGAGGTTTTTTTAAGACCCAAAAGGCAAATTTCATAATCAGAAACAACTTAAATCTATTCAGCAGTCACATAAATAACTAAATACACTGTCATAAACGTCACAGACTCTTACAAATGACTCATTGAAGAGTCCAGACATAGTGATTCAACGAAGTTGTTATCTGTGAGTAATATCTGTTATTTGAAGCCAAGTCTAGCTTATAAATAAGTATATCTGCGATGTTTGCATCCAATTCAAAATCAGAGATTTTTATGAGGTAGTCTTGTTTTAATTAGTTCGCTATTGACTATAGGTATACAAAAAAATTGACATTTTAACTACAGAACTAATTTAAGAGGGCGCACACATTTTTTACGAACGTAATGTAAGATCAGGTGGGGGAAGAGAAATTCAGGGGCAGGGCAGGGGTAAGAGGCACCACAGACCATAACTCGTCGAGTTATGAGTGATTATGGTCTGTAGAGCCCTCTTATCCCTGCGTTTCTCTTCCCCCACCTGACCTTAGTGGTTTTGGACCAATGTTTAAAAAATCGTGAAATGTAAATTAACTCATATTTAGCCATGAAAAAAATATGGTTAGACTAAACATATTCTGTAAATTTACAATAAAATTGTTTCATTTGTAATTACATTAAAATCAATGAGAAAAAAAATAAAGTAATGGTTCAACTTTCAAATTATGTAAAATGATATTTGAATAATAAAAACCAATAATTTGATTCATGTTAATCCGTTAATCCCCAGTAGACTATATTGTCTATCAGATAATAACAAGTTTATATCGTTTATGGTAAATTTTAATGGCAAATTTTCAAGTGAAAGACAGCTCTGACGCGTATTTTTGTGAAAACCCTTCAACAAATTGGCTAAGTAAAAGAAATCTGTGTTGCTAATAATTTTTTTTTTCCGTTAATCCCTAGAAAAAGAGTTTATTTATATGTTACAGTAGTTTTTCTTTAAAAACTTATTTATAAACTATTGTACTTACCCATTTATTATTCTTTGATTTTACTATTATTATGATTATTATTTTATACATTTTTTTATTTTTTATTTTACTAGTTATGACATTTTTCACATTTTTGTGATATGATTTTATTTTGACATTATTTTGTATTTCAATTGTATTTTTTTTTTGACATGTTTTGAATTATTGATATTATTTTTATTAATTTATGCCTATTTCTATTGATTTATTAATAATTGTTTACAATTTGACGATCTGTTTGTGAATTACTTGTATCTGACATGTTAATTAGGTATAATGTGATTTTCAAATAGAAATAAATGAATCTATCTATCTATCTATCTTAAAGATTTATAGCTTTCTAAAGCATTGGAAAAACATCAAAATCACCGAATTTTGTGTGCACGCTCTTAAACGTGTAACGAACATAAAGGAAAAATAATACCTGCATGGTGTAAGGTTTAGAATTGCTGCTCTCCGTTTTTTCCGTGGAAATAGATTTAGATTTGTCTTAAGAAGTGCAGCGCTAGCCGTGTAGTTCGAATCCCAGGCTCGCACCTCTGAATTTTTCGGAATCTGTGTGCGAAATCGAATTAGATATTTACCTACCACGAGCTATGTGGCGACGAAAACATCGTGAGCATACAGCGATGAAGTAATTCAATGCAGTGTGTGTGAAGTTCCCAATACGCATCGGGCTCGCGTGGGAACTCATACTGAGAGAAAGCCTGTGCCCAGCAATAGACTGTAGTTGTAAGTCTTTAAAGATCGGCGCAGTGCGCATCTAGCAGCTGAAGGTGAGGCTTGTTGCTTCTGAACATGAGCCACGACCTAGCCCGAAACAGGTCGAGCTAATCTCTACGACGCGAATTTATTCCTTGTTTTACAATAACTCAGAAACGGCTCAGACGCGTTTAGCTAAATAGCGCGTTATTACCGCGCCATAAGTCTTGTATTACCATAAATCTGTCAACGCATTTAATAAGGCGGGTCCGGGAGCGTAGTTTGAAACCCTAGTACGAAGATTGCGTATTAAAAGAAAAGAAAAAGAATGTTCGAGCTTAGAATAACACCGCTCCATTTCTTCCGTGGATGTCATGAGAGTCGACTAAGGAAATAGGTTTAGGTATGCTCTAGGCCATCGTTTCTTAACCTCGGGTCGCGACCCAAATTTGGGTCGCGAGCCATATCGACATGGGTCGCAGGACCCGCGGGACTTTTTGAAAAACAAACCACAGTCACTGCATTTCATTTGTTTTTAATGTTTGATTGGGTCGCTGGCTTCTTATATTTTTGGATTTTGGGTCGCCAGGCAAAAAGGTTAAGACGAGAAGCTAGCAATCTGTCACTATCTTACTATTATACTACTCCCTCGTCCATCTGATTCCAAACCTAAAATTATGCTAGAAGTGGCTGCAAAGCGTGTAATAGTCACAGCAATGGTTTTGTCTATGTAGCTCTTCCTGTGCTCTGCCTACCCCATTTCGGAATACAAGCTTGATGTATGTATGTATGTAAGGAGTTTGAAACAAACCACATTCCCATTCATTCGCCAAACTATGACGGATGGTTTCCACGCTACGCTCGATATACACGGCAATTATTCAAACTCTAATCCACTAGTTCGAGTCATTATGGCAACTCTAGAGTACTCTAAATGACGTTTTGAGTCAACGTTTAAAATCGAGTTTAGACTTTAACTGTAGTTTACAGAGTTTAGATTAGAAGAGCTAAAAGTTTAGTTAAGTCTTTTTGATGTGGGAGGAATGTTTTAATGTCTTTTGAAGTTTTATCTCCAAGGAAATGATGGTAGGGTTGAAATTTGAATGGGTTTAAGTAAAGTTGTACCGTTTTAGAATGGGGGCAATTATGAGTTTTATATGGGGTTGTATGGTATTGTTGAAGTTGGTTTATAGACGTTTATTAACGTTTGATAATTAGTGTGTGATAGGATTGTTAGTCATAATTAGCTGTGACATTTATCATGCCACCAGAAAGGAGTTATGTTTATTGAGGGTGCTGTATGGTAAATAAGGGTGTCATTAAACAATAATTAAATCGTAAAAGGTCAAGTGCGAGTCGGACTTGCCCTCGAAAGGCTCAGTACCAAAAACGAAAAAAATCACTTTTTTTGTATGGGAGCCACTTAAATACATATTTTATTTTACTTTCATTATTAATTTTTAAAGAAGATGTACAATGAAATATTCTGTGAACATTTAAAGTGTCTGTTTGATACCGTTATTTATGTCAACCCAAAAACAAAATAAAAAAACACAGGATTTTTGTATGGAACCCACGTAAATAATTATTAATTTTAGTATTTTTGTTTACAGCGGCAATAAAAATAAGTACACAAACTGTGAAAAATCCAACAATCTAGCTAGCACGGTTCGTGAGATACAGCCTGGCGACAGACGTCCGTCCGGACGGACGGACAGCGAAGTCTCAGTGTCCCGTTTCCACCCTTTGGGAAAGGAATCCTAAAAATCAGTTCATTTCACTTCATTTTATGACATAAATCTTTCCTTCAAACATGTATGCATACCTACAAATAGTCACCTTCTCATGCCTGTATTCCCAAATGGGGTAGGCAGAGCACACAAAACGCTACATAGACAAAGCGATATTTCACGTTTCCTCAAACATACTTGCGTAAAACTCGAACCCACGACCCCAATAGAATTAAGACTACATAAACTAATTAATAGCAAATAGAAAAAGCGGGAGACTGTTATTTTAAGAAACTGGAACGCGTGCGCAATCGACATGTGGTTTCACGAGTAAAAGTTTATGAGCTACGATCGAAGTGATAGACACACGTGCTAAATGTTTTTAGCTACGTGGTCTGTCTAAAAAGATACATAATGTAAGATGAGATGTTAGATATTACTAGCTTTTGCCCGCGGCTTCGCTCGCATTAAATTCGGAATGACACAGAAGAGATCTAAGAATTATTTGAATACGATATGTAGGTATATATGTATACTGACTGGGTCCCATGCGACGGGCACCGGAACAGAGGCAGACCAAAGCGGAGATGGCGGGACGATTTGGAGCGTTTCAGATCTGACTGGTGAGATCTGTCAAAAAACAGAGACGAATGGAAAGAAAAAGGGGAGGCTTTTGCCCAGCAGTGGGACACACTATAAGCTATTAAAAA
>BHDV01003145.1:114943-134955 GCA_005406045.1 Adoxophyes honmai | reverse complement strand
CATGCAACGGTTACAGTTACGGCTCGCTAGGTGAGTACCCGGCTTTACTTGCGGGCATCGCTTGTAGCATGCGACGAACGACTGAGTCTACTTGCTTCTTTAGCAGACTTTACACAGAATAAAAAAATGGTCCAACTAAATTTAAACTAGTCCACAGAACTTTAATAACAATTCCTCGCAACACCAAATCCTTATTGATTTTCGGGATTCAAACCCACGACCCTATCACCTAATCGCCACACAATGGTCATAACTACCCCTAAAAGTAACCCCGAATGCCCATTGAACGTCATATTTATGACAAGGGTACAAATGATTAGTCATTGTTTAAACATGGGGGCGAAAAAAAACTTTTCAATCGCGCGCGTAATAGTGCATTGTTGTCCAGAAATTTGATATGATTTTTTCCGTCCAACTCTATTGATTTTTCTATCAAAGAGTACGCAGATGTTTTACTTACAACGTAATTAGATATTACTCCTTTGTACCTGAAAATAAAAATATGGTTATTAGTTCACATACATTATTCACTAAATCTATTAACCTGGTATCTATATGGTATATTGCCCGTGTGGTGCCGGGTTAGAATAGCACCTCCCCCTTTCTTCCCGTGGGTGTCGTAAGAGTCGACTCTGGGAAAGGGTTAGTGTATTGTGGGCGATGGGCTAGCAACCTGTCACCGCAATATCACGTTTAACCATCTGGTTACCCTGAATTTCCTAGACGTGGCACTGGATTTTTGAATTCATGTGCTCTGCCTACCCCTCTTGGGTATACAGGCGTGAGAATATGTATGTATGTATGTATGTGTGGTATACATACACCCAGATAGGTATACCTACTGTTTTAAACAAAAAAATATGTATCTCGTATCTGTACCATTCAGCTTATTCAAACACAGCAAACAAACTACTACAGAAAATTCCTCCGAACATTTTTCGAAGCTAAAAGTATATTCAGTTGGAAAAAATTGAATAATTGCTTTTCGTACAAAAGGTAAAGCCGGCAAAGCAATACAGAATCGTTTGTTGTTGGAATAGATGAAACCGCGTCTGTTTGCGGTTTGGTTTTGAACTAGAAAATAACATTTGAAACTATAGTAACTGGAAAATAAAATACAATTTGAGGGTAGTAGGATTTCATGCATGGCCATGTTATTCTCTAACAGTGTTTAACATTTTTCATGACGACCCCCTTAGTAGCTGAAAAAAGTATCTATATTTGGAACTCTAACGTTTTTTTACCTATTTTTGCATTCCCTAAAGTTTTATGTCATAATGATCATTTGTCCTAATACCTACTAATGTAAAATGTCTTTAGTTTTCCTAAACATTTTATTTAAGAAATGATTGTTTTGACGATCCTCTATGTATGGTTAAAAAACAAACCTAACCTAAATATTTACCTACTTCTAAATATTTTTGAATTATTGAAAATGACCCATTACGACTACACAGTTCGGGCAAATGATTTTAGGGCAAGCGATGATATGAATCTCGAGAGAAACCTAAAAAAACAGCGACCTTCTTTCGAAGTACTTCGATATAGACCTTCAGCATATGGGGCTACACAAAAAAAAAGTATATTTTAGGCAACAGGATAGCGACCTGTCATTATTACATCTTCAATCTAACTTGGAACCTAAAAACTACACTAAATGTGGCTATGAAGAGGGAAATAGAAATGATTGTAAATATGTAGGCAATATACGCATATTATATGTCTACTTCTCACCGCAGTTCACATCCTACTCGTAAGTTAGTTTCCAACAAAAGCCAAACTACTTATAGCGTTAAATTACATTTGAACAGCGAGAAAACGGTGTTTTGACAAATCTCGTGAGCCAGTCGCGAACGATGACAAACGTGTAGTGCGTGAGGAGTTGGGGTTTAGGACATGGTGAGAGGCGGAGCGGGTAGACTCAAACGAAAAAGGGCGAGAGAGAGTGATTCGTTTAACATGGAAGCATGTTAGTTCGATCAAGTACTGATTTAGGAAGAAAAGTCTTTTTTGTTGCTTTCGATGGATTGCTCAAAACAGCAGTCGAAAGAAAACAGTTTATGGCAGGCTTAGGGATTAGGTGATTTTACTTATGAAGTGGCAGTTTATATCCGTTGTTTTCAAATAATAACCGAAATTTTACTGTGCACCAGTGGTCGCGACCCTCGGGGTGTCGTTTAACCTTGGCAGGGGGTCGCGGGGGCGAAAATTTAGTAGTTTCATTGTTCAAACACATTTAGTTACCAAATTACTCGCTATTCGACTAAAATACTAGCCAAGTCTGAAATAGCTTTAGGAGAAAGCAAACGAATGTCTCGCGCCTGAATTAAGCTTGTCACACACTAAGCAGATACGATACATAGGTATAACTTATATTTTACCGTCAAGTATCTGTTGGCACTGACATAATAGAAAGATGGAATTTGTACACAGATAAAATACTATCGTATCTGCTTAGTTTGTGACACGCTTTACGGAAGCTTTTTTATTTTTAACCGACTTCAAAAAGGAGGAGGTTCTCAATTCGACCTAATTTTTTTTTTATTTTTTTTTTTTTTTTTTTTTTTTTTTATTTTTTTTTTTTGTGTGTATGTTACTCGATAACTCGAAAACCCGTGGACCGATTTTCAAAAATTTTTTTTTTAATCGAAAGGGTATAACTCGAAATTGGTCCCATTTGCACGACACCAGGATCTGATGATGGAATCTTGGAGAAATCGAGGGAACTCTTCAAATTTTATATGGAGATGTACGGAGTTTTCGGTAATTTGTTGATGAAGTCAAGATTTTACATTCAGTAAACAGAATACTTTCAAAATATTGCTAACTAGCTGTGCCCGCGACTCCGTCCGCGTGGAATAGTGACAAATTTCCCCCGTTTTTCCTACATTTTCCACTATTTCTTCGGTCCTATTGGTCGCTGCGTGATGTTATATAGCTTAAATCCTTCCTTGATAAATGGTCTATCCAACACAAAAATTATTTTTCAATTCGCACCAGTAGTTTCTGAGATAAACGCGTTCAAACAAACAAACAAACTCTTCAGCTTTATTATATTAGTATAGATTTGAAGTCGGTTTTTTTTTGTTTAAAATTATCCGCTACCCGCTCCTCTTATCACACCGCTCACCCTACACTCCGTTTCTCAGCACGCACGCTAACCGGCGCTCATGAGTGTAAGTATGAGACAGACGTAACCCGGCCATGTTTATGTATGAGCGATTCGTTTAGCATGGAAGTATATTAGTTCGATCAAGTCCTGATTGAGGAAGGAAAGTTTTCGATTGATCGCTTAGGGAAATGGCAGATTCTTACAGTTTCCTGTGAGGTGTCGGGATAGAATAACGCTGGTCCATTTCTTCCGTGGATGTCGGGGCGACTAAGGGAATGGCTAGCATTAGCAACCTGTCACTATTACTACCTCGACTATCTGTTTTTAAGCTAAAAACTATGCAAGAAGTGTCTGCGTAACGTGAAATAGTCTTGATCATGATTTTATCTATGTGTATCGTGTGCTCTGCCTACCCTGGTACGATTGGTGATGATGATGATGAAATGGCAAATTAAGTTGTTTTCAAATACAACCGAAATTTTACTCGGGAATACAGGCGTGAGGATATGTATGTATGTATTTTACTGTAGGTACACCAGTGACCCCCTAGGGATCTGCAAGGGGGTCGCGGGTGCGAGCATAAAACAGAATTGTATAAAATTACAAAAGTGTTAGCCGTGTGGTGTCGGGTTTAGAATAACACCTCACCATTTCTTTCGTTGATGGCGTAAGAGGCAACTAATAACAACTAGGTTAAAGTATGTATCAGGCGAAAGGCTTAGCGACCTGTTACTATTGTACCTTTTAAAACCTAAAAAAGTTGCTAGAAGTAGCCACGTAACCTGAAATAGTCTTGATTGCATTGTATCTGTTTAACGTTTCGGGAGTACAATCGAGACGTAATGTAAGGGGCTTTTGAGACCACATTTTTTTTTATTTTTCTTTCCTTCTTTCTTACTTCTTTGTTTCTGTCCATCAGAGAACCCCGCAAAAAGCTTCCAGAAGCTTACCAAAAGCTTCCAGAGCTTCCAAGAAATAAGACATCGAACTTCCCAAGTCATGTTGGCTCATTTGACGAATGTTACTAACGATGGCTCGCGCGAGCTGAATATTAACAGGAACAAGGCCAAAGTATCGTCATTAAGATAGATGAGGAAGTTTGGCGGCTGCGATTTTTCACATAGCTCGGTAAGTTTCTCTTGAATGTACTTTCATAGACATATACTCCGTTTTTTTTGGGTTGAGAAATTTAACGGTCACAATTTGAAATTATCTCTGGAATTCATTAGTAAAACTGGAAAATATTTATGCAAATACACATAACATTCTTTGTTATAATGTTCTTAAATCAAACATCATCATAATTTGCGCCGATATCTTGGGATTACTCAAAAATGTGTAAGGATTTGACAGTTAAATTTCTCAACCCAAAAAAAACGGAGTATAGTACAGATTAGACGTATCAGACGCCTGTTTTCCCATGGGTAGACAGCGATGGGCTGGCAACCTGTCACTGCAATATCACGTTTAACCGTCTGTTTACCCTGAAATTGCTAAACGTGGCACTGGATTATTGAATTCATGTGCTCTGCCTACCCCTCTTGGGAATACAGGCGTGAGAATATGTATGTATGTATGTATGTAGACAGCGTAACTCTACTACAGCCATAAAAACTATGACACGTACTTCGTAGCCAGTTCTAGCATATTTAGGTTTTGATATAGATAAAATAAGTATCATCATCATCATCCCAGCTTATATACGTCCCATTGCAGGGCACAGGCCTCCTCTCTGTGTGAGAGGGCTTGGGCTATAATTAAACTAAGTATACCCAACCTAAAATATACATTCACCTACATAGTTTCGTCAGTAGTCTCTTACAACATCAACAGAAGAAATGGAGAGGTGAATATACTTACATAAAGATCACGCCTGTATTCTCAAACGAAGAAAGCAGAGCATACGAAACTTAGACGAAATCATGACTGTTTGACGTTGCACGGAAGAAACGCACTGGTGTAATTTTAATCCCGCACGTGGCGAGTCAGATTTAATATGTTTTTATCTGCCAATGCGTAACTTGAACCAAAACAATTCCAAATAACTTCAAACGTATCGAATATCGCGTCGTTACAAGCCTTCAATATAGTTCCCAGAAATGAAGACGTAATAAAATCTTTGTTTGAAATTGGAAGGTGCACGGAAGTGAGCGCCAAGATTCGAAATTGATCTTCTTTGTACCTTGAATCAGCTATTTTAGAATAGAAGTTGTGAAAATATAAGGACATTTATTTTGTTGAAATAATTATTTTTGTGTAGCTGTGTTTTTTTTTTCGTAAATAAAATAGACGTACTTAGACATATTTTTTAAATTGATTTTTTATTTAACTTATAATTTCCTTACTCAGCACCACGTGCATTACGAATTGAAAAGTAAAAACATTGTCCTATATTTTAGATTTCCGAAAAACGAATTTTGTCTCTACACTCCATGTAAGATTTTAGATCGATTATTCGAGTAACTCTGAATAAAATATCATAAAATTATAAAAAAAACTTAAGTATAAAATAAATAAAATTATCATTTGACTATCTTTGAATCAAAAATTTGTGTATCATGTAAAGTATCTAACTTGAATTAATTTTTATTCTGACAGAAAATAATTAACATATAATAATCAATGGACAAAGTATAAAAACAACACTTTTCTCACTAACAAACCACAACTTTTATATCTTAAAACAATAAAGGCTAACAAAAAAGAGCTCACATAACTTGTCCTCATTGCCTTTTTCATAAGTGACTCGTTGTGTTTTTACAACGAAGCGTCGATAAATGCGGCGTATTGAATTACAAGTAATAAATTAGACTCGGCCCTTAAACTTCACCGTACAAATAAAAACGAATGCATTATACTTGATAGTCATCGGTATTTAACAATGTAGTATACAGACAGGCTTTTTTAAATACCTATTTGTACTTTAAGTACATATATGTAGGTACATATATTTTTAACGAACTAACTTAAATGAAATTTGTATGATCTGTACATTTCTATTTCAATTAGGAATTCCGAAACGGAATTCCGAGTGTTCTAATATTGGCAGTATCACTATCTCCAGCCAGTTGCTTGATATAAATACTTAATGTAAACCTACACGTTACAGTTTGTCATGCGAATAAAATTATGAAGACAGTCAACTAGAAAATATTAAATTTCCTCGCCTATCGGCTATCATACAAAGCTATGAACCCACACAAAAAAATGGTTTTCGAACACACACGATATTAGGTTCAAACTTAAAAATAGAACGCAAGAATCGAACGCAAAAACAAAAACGAAACGGCAAATTCGCACCTCAAAATATTCCGAGCAATACAAATATTTTACACACAACCTAAGTTCCGCACTGTCGTATCTGACTTCGAAAAAACTATCCAAAATAGATCTTGGTAGTTCTAGTTAGAGTTGAAGTTGCGTAGACCTCAAAGTTGGTGTATGAATTCGGGAAAGTTGTTAGGATATGGGTAGGCTATTACGCACCTCACGCAATCCTTGGGGCACCGATCAAGCCAATATTTCCGGGGAAGTATCAAATTTCATCGGTATACGGACGAAACTATCAGATTACTTTTGGCAGCACTACTATGAGTTCGCGGACGGAAACACCGAGTGAATTCACGGAAGAGTGTTTTTAGATAACTGGTTTACTCACTCAGATCATTGAACAAACCCTTGATGTCGTGATGGAAAAATGTTTAGCAGTAGTTTTGTACTTATGTTGTTTTAATGGGCCATAATAACTACAAATATAATCCATCCTTAGCCGAAGCAACTACAAACTCCCTAACAAGCTAGAAAACCCCCTAAAGCAACCCTTAAGGGGTTTAGCAAGTTTAAAAACATTTACTCTAACTTAACATGATATCTAATAGACTGATATTTAATCATGAACTTACTATACGAATTTTATCAACTAAATAGACAAATAATAACCTTGTCGCTTTCTTAACGTCTATGGAAAAAGTCCGCCTTAATATTTTTTGGTGAACTATAACAAAAAAAAACAATTATAACAAAAATATTGTTCTGCGGCAATGTACCCAATTACACGTTCGCTCGGCAAACGTATCGGTATCCACACTAATTCTTTTTTAGATCTATTCGATATCCGAGGAGCGAGGGAGAACGGCGATACGGTATTGGTAGATAAGTTGCGCTTCACCTCGCCGAGCGATCTAAAACCACCGCGTGAGAAAAGTTATAATTATAAACTAACATAGATTCCTGCTGGGCTAAAAAAAAGCCGTGATAGCCCAGCGGTTCGAACTGTGGCCTCTCAAGCAGAGGGTCGTGGGTTCAAACCCCGGGCTCGCACCTCTGAATTTTTCGGAATTTATGTGCGATATTTCAATTTGATATTTATCACGAGCTATTCGGTGAAGGAAAACATCGTAAGGAAACCTACACACAGCGACGAAGTAATTCAACGTTATGTGTGAAGTTCCCAATCCGCACTGGGTCCGCGTGTGAACTATCGCCCAAGCCCTCTCATACTGAGAGGAGGCCTGTGCCCTGCAGTGGGACGTATATAGGCTGATGATGATGATGATAGATTTCTGCGAAGTACATCCAATAAAATTTTTAAGACAATCTTCGGTCGCGCCGACGAGACAAATACCGAATGAAATCGAACGTATGACCAATTCTATAAAACCTTATAACTTTAAGCATAAGAATATGCAATAACAGGTGAAATCTTTCTTTCTCATAATATCGCCAGGCAAAATGGCGGGCGTCGAAGTTTACGGCGTCGCGCGCAGTATATTAACCAATGGCCGTTAAAGATTTTCCCGCGCAATGCCACTGCGTTTATTGGCTAAAAACGTATTCAAATAATCGTCGCTGTTCCTGCAGAAATCGCTATATGTTTTTAAACAACTTTTCAGGAGACACAAAAAACTGATTTCCTCATTAACCATGTATGGAAAGTTAGTATTTTTTTTTGTGCTATTGCCTTGTGATTTTGTACATGAAATGATAATAGTTTTAAAAAGATATAGTGAAAACTGAATTTTATACGCATAGAAAAACAGAAATTTGTTACATAGCGATAAATATTTAAGCCCTCTCCTACAAATATCGCTATGTGCCGAAAAACACATGTCGAACGCGAACGACACGATCGAATTAATTCGCTATGTGTGCTCCGAAAGACACGTATCGGACCAAATTTTCGCGTGATATGAATATGAAACGGTCCTGCTCTGTGATTAGTGACACTTAGTTATTTTTAAGGAGTTTTTAAGGGAACATTTTGACCTACAAACTTCACATGCTTATTTTTTCACATGCAGAAATAATAAAGATAGCTTCACGCCGTTTTTAGAGCATACGTATATGGACCTAAGGTTCAAAATGGCATAAAAAACCAAAAATCGAAAAAATGCACATAGCGATTTTTGTAGGAACAGCGACGTAATGCATTCTGCGCTAAATGTCGCGCTACAATGTCGTATTTTCAAAAGAGATTACATAATATGCTACAAATATTGTTATGAATCAATAAACTAAAAGTAATTAAAAAGTTAATATAATATCAATTAGTAACAAAAACAGGTTGACTACCTCTGGAATGTCACTTTGACATTGACAGTTGTTTGTTTACAGCTTTGATCTCCAATTCGATGTCAGACTTTACATTGATTTGACTGATATTTCCAGTACTACTATACTCGAATACAACTCGCCCAGATACATCCAGTAGTACAATGAGATGTAAATCGGGGCATTACCTCTGAAAGTAAACCGAGCAATCCGCACACCGCGTTATGGCCGCGAGTGGATTATTGCTCCTTTGCGGGTAGATGCCAATAGATACGGGTTTAGAATAACACCGTTTTCATATTTTTAGGGTTCCGTACCCAAAGGGTAAAAACGGGACCCTATTACTGAGACTTCGCTGTCTGTCTGTCCGTCCGTCCGTCCGTCCGTCCGTCTGTCTGCCACCAGGCTGTATCTCACGAACCGTGAGAGCTAGAGAGTTGAAATTTTCACAGATGATGTATTTCCGTTGCCGCTATAACAACAAATACTAAAATTAAAATAATTATAATAATTAAGGGGGGCTCCCATACAAAAAACGTGTTTTTTTTGCTATTTTGGATCTATTTAAATAACTGTAACAGGTAAATACTTGAAATGCTCACAGAATATTTAATTAAATATTTACTTTAAATGGAAATAATTAAAATAAAATAAAATTAGTATTTAAGGGGGGCTCCCATACAAAAAGCGTGTTTTTTTTCTATTTTGGATCTATTTAAATAACTGTAACAGGTAAATACATGAAATGCTCACAGAATGTTTAATTTAATTTAAAAATAAATAATTGAATAAAAATAAAAATAGTATTTAAGGGGGGCTCCCATACAAAAATTCTGAATTTTTGCAGTTTTTGGTACGGAACCCTTCGTGCGCGAGTCCGACTCGCACTTGGCAGGTTTATTTACTATTAGTCACATCTACGTCCATGTACCGCATTGTATGCTCTGCCAACAATATCTGTACTAATATCGTAAAGCTGAAATGTTTGTTTGAACGCGCGAATCTCAGGATTGAATTGATTTTTTTTGTTATTATTACAAAACATCACGTTGCGACAAAAAGGAGCGAAGAAACAATGTAAAATGTGGAAAGAACTATTCAACGCGGACGAAGTCGTGGGCACAGCTAGTTTAGAAAAACAGGCGTAAAGTCGAGCCCAGTTAAAAATGATGTATCTGTAAGTAAAAAAGGCGAGATAGGGAGATTTCTTGCGGTGGGTAATTTACTTAATGACAGTGACTTAATGATAATTATATGTACGCAGGAATTATATGAGTGAGAATCGCGAAAGTTTAAAACATTATATAGTGACTTAATGAGTTAAATACAGCGAAAAATGACCCAGCGATGGCTGCTAATAGAAATTATTATTCAGCGATTATATTCGTGAAAACGGATATAAAATATTTAATAGCATTGCCTAATTATCTAAATCTAGACGTTAGCTTTCGAGAACAAAATTAAATAGTGGGACCCTTTGCAGTATACAATAATATACTCAAAAGATATAAGGTAGATAGGTTAAATGTAGAAGAAATTCAAGAAAGTTATAAAACAATAACATTATATTCGGCGAAATAATACGACGAACAGTTTTATAGAGGACATCAGTATTTTTATAAGCTTCTTGTTCTAAAGTATTTATTCTAATTTTATTCATATAGGTAAGTACCTACAAGACTTGGAGCAGTCGTGGTTTTTTATATAACGTTACTCACTCGTAACTCTACTTACCCCGTTTTGGGAATATAATATGTAGACGTGATGTATGTATGATTATATTGTACATACATACATTTTCTCACGCCTGTATTTCCAAGGCAGAGCACATGAATTCAGAAATCCAGTGCCACGTTAAGCAATTTCAGGGTAACCAGATGGTTAAACGTGATATTGCAGCAACGGGTTGCTAGCCCATCGCTCACAATACACATATAACCCATAATAATATAATAACCCATTCCCAGAGTCGACTCTTACGACACCCACGGGAAGAAAGGGGGAGGTGCTATTCTAACCCGGCACCACACGGGAATCTTTTTTACATTCAAGTCAAATAAATCAAGTCTTTTTTACATTTTTTTAATGTGATAAGTACCTAAACCAATAAAACATGTCCCATAATTTACTATAATCTAATTGACGGACTAATTAGAATTGGACTAATTACATTCCCAGCGCAATGCTACGTCTGTTAGTTTCACTCCGTCAGTACTTCCGTAAATTTTCCGTAACTCCGTCAGTGTTTACGAAAAAGCAACTACTTAATCCTCTTCACGGATGAAGCTAAGTTGGAGTTTTTACCCTCCTACACAAAAAGGCTACGGGCAACGGGCTAGCAACCCGTCACTATTATACCTGCCAACACAAAACCTAAAAAAAAAGGCTGGAAACGTGAATAATTTTAAACAAAAAAAAAAACAACTACAAATTAGCAATATTTTGAAAGTATCCTGTTTATGTTTACTGAATGAAAATTCTTGACTTCATCAACAAATTACCGAAAACGCCGTACAACTCCATATAAAATTTGAAGAGTTCCCTCGATTTCTCCAAGATCCTATCATCAGATCCTGATTTCATGCCAATGGGACCAATTTCGAGTTATACCCTTTCGATTAAAAAAAAATAATTGAAATTCGGTCCACGGGTCTCCGAGATATCGAGTAACATACACACAAAAAAAAATACACTTGGTATACAGGCGTGACACATGTCTGTGCGCAAAAAAGGGAAAATTTTACCCAACACCTATCCTATCATTGAATCCTAACACACCCGAATTATTTAACTTGCAAACAAAATCTATGAGCCGTAAAAATAATACTTTTAACATCTAACGTTTTCCAAGGTAATACTTCTAAGAACTCGAAAGATATTCCTGCCGAAAAAAGGTTTAATATCTCAGTGTATGTGTTATTCCCACAATCCGGGAACTTTTGATCCCTCTAAGCCTTAACGGGGCATATACGACTGTATTAGGGGGAGATTCGCCGGGACGGCAAACCGTACCGGATTTCTTTGAAAAAGGTACATGTACCCACAGTTTTATAAGTTCAAAATTGAAAACTTTATTTATGCAAATAAGAGCACTATTACACGTCATTTTCGAGTCTACCGGCGATTTTCATCAGTAACGGATCCTCGAACTACCCGCGTTTCAGCAATATTGTTTTGAGTCATTTATTTCGATACAAGTCTGTGGCAGTTCCTATCGTGTGGTATCTTACATACATACATCACGGCTGTATTCCCAAATGGGGTAGGCAGAGCACACGAAACGCTACATAGACAGAACCATGACTATTTCACGTTCCATGGCCACTTCTAGCATGTTTTACTAGGTTTTGAGTTGGCAGGTGGCAGAGCTAGCAATCTGTCACTATTATACTACCTCTTCCATCTGTTTTGAAACCTAAAATTATGCTAGAAGTGGCTGCGAAGCGTGAAGTACACATGGTTTTGACTATGTTACGCTTCGTATGCTCTGGCTACGCCATTAAGAAACTTAGGCGTGATTGTAAGTATGTATGTGAAAAACCTGCCAAGTGCGAGCCGGACTCGCGCACGAAGGGTTCCGTACCAAAAACTGCAAAAATCAGGTTTTTTGTATGGGAGCCCCCCTTAAATATTAATTTTATTTTAATTTTATTATTTATTTTTAAAGTAAATATTGAATTAAATATTCTATGAGCATTTCAAGTATTTAGCGGTTACAATTATTTAAATAGACCCAAAACTGCAAAAAAACACGTTTTTTCTATGGGAGCCCCCCTTAATTATTATTATTATTTTGATTTTAGTATTTGTTGTTATAGCGGCAACAGAAATACATCATCTGTGAAAATTTCAGCTCTCTACCTCTCACGGTTCGTGAAATACAGCCTGGTGACAGACGGACAGACAGATAGCGATAGTAATAGGGTCCTGTTTTTACCCTTTGGGTACGGAACCCTAAAAAAGAACGAAGTAAATAGAAGGTTGTACAGAACGTCCTTGTCTGTTTAGTTAGTGGTGTGGATTACAGTCGTGTCGTTGAGTTTCTTTAGGTATACTCAGGTATTCTGACTTTCAAATCTCATTATGCTAAAGCATCCAGACTCTTGAAACTTTATTATACTAACTTTGCATGAAAACAGAAATACGATATTTATTTTGTCTCGACGACTGTGATTTGTTTTCGTAGAAATATTTTTATTTCACGTACAGAATCCTTTTAATATTTTTTAAGGATTTCAACCGCTATTTTAAGGTTTTCTAGTTGATCGGTCGTTCAATTGTTCGCGCTTCATTGAACTTGACACAAATGAATTAAGCAAATTATTGTAGAAGGAAAGAAAGATTATTTCTTGTATTGTATTGTATGACTCTTTATTGTACATAAAACAATTACAAAAAACAATATACAGGACAACAGCTTGAATGTACAAAGGCGAACTTATCCCCGAGGGGATCTCTGCCAGACATCATCTCAGAAGTCATCTCTTGTATTAAGGACATATCCCCAGCTACCCACCCATTTAAAACCATTAAAATTGGGCTTAAAAATGAATTTTATTTTCACAGGACTTTTGCGTGTGTGTGTATTAGTGTTCCACGCACTTTTTAACTAAAAACACTAGGTAATTAAGCTTAGAGTCTGTCTCGAAATTATCTCTGCCTATCCTTCGAAATTCAATCAATGCCAATCTGGGCACACGATTTGGGACGCTTTCAGCATAATTTTAGGTTGAAACAGATGAAAGAGGTATAATATTTAGTGACAGGTTGCTGGTCTGTCGCCTAAAGCATACCTAAGCTATCGCCTTTTACAACACACGGAAGAAACGGAGAGGTGTCAGTCTAAACCCGACATCACACAGAATGTCTATAATACCTCGTGTGTTCATAAGTTTTGAGACGTATTTCAAGCGATAGATTTTTAATAAAAACGTGCTGGTTGCTGGCTGTGGCTATTTAATAATTTTAAATTGGAATCTTAAGATTAAAATAATAAATATTTTCTTTTTGTTATCATTGTTTTGTCAAAATGGCGGCCAAAAAACAATTGCGGTGTAGTGTAATTTTATTGTATGAAATCGGAAAAAAACTAATATATTTTTTTAACGAATTATAAAGTATTGGAGCAAGTCGCAACTTTGTGTATTATATCAAAAGGAGTTACAAGGATACACAAAGGATTGAAAACCGCCCAATAACTGATCGTCCATGATCTGTAAGAACTCCTGCTAACATAAAGAAGATCAAAGAACGAATTCGTCGATATACGTGTCGCACGCAGAAGAAGATGGGCTACAGACTGGCATTTCACGTATATCGGTGAATAGAATACTTAAATATGATCTTAAATTAAAAGCGTAAAATAAGAAAAAGTACACTATCTAAATGATCGTCTGCGCAAAACGCGGCACCAATGTTGTCAAATGTTACTTAAGCAGCACGACCCTTTAAAAATTTTGTTCACGGATAAGAAAATAGTTACCTTCGAAGAAAAGTTTAATAGGTAGAATTATAAAATCTACACCGAAAGCCTAAAGGACCTTCCGTCTAACGCGCGGAATGTGCAAGGCACACATCATGCAGCTAATATTGTGGTATGGTGGTCCGTTACACATGAAGGTGTTACGAGACTCCATTTTTGTCAAAAAGGGGTCAAAGTCAAAGCACAAAATTATCAGAATGACATTCTACAGAACGTTTTAAAACCCTTATTTACCTCTCTATTTGCTGACAAAGACTGAATTTTCCAGCAAGATTCTGCTTCCTCTTACAATGTGAATTTCACAAAAAAGTGGGTAAAAGAAAATTTGGCCGCGTTTACTAGTACTGAGGAATGATCTTCTTCAAGCCCAGACTTAAATCCTATGATTACTCTTTGCGGACGGAACCAGAGCTGAGGGCATGTCGAAAGCCACATCCAAACCTTCGGGCCCCGAAAAGCACATTAGTGAAACAAACAAAACGTTTTCCTATTGAAAAAGTACCTGAAGCTATTGATGAGTGGAAACCATGCTTAAGAGCTTGTATTAAAAATAATGGTGGACATTTCGAGTAAAATCCATTTTTATTTTACTAACACAGCGTGTTTCATCAACCCTATAACTGTATCATAAAAATAAATCATTATCATTTAATAAAATTCGACGATAAAGTTTGTCTCAAAACTTATGAACACACGAGGTATTATCGATATTCGTACCGCTTTCATTTTCGGTACACGAACGCCCATCCCTAAACTAAGAAATGCCGGGAGCATTTTGAAGGGGAAAAATAAGTATGTAACGTGAAAAAAAGGTAGATAAATATGTAAATAATGGTGATATCAAGAGTAATACGATTACGTCACGAACATAAGCGCATGTTATATCAAGATGAGTTCTTTAACTATTTCTTTGATGTTATTTCCTTTACTTGATAAAACGAATGAAATACGAATGATATTCCCAGAACTTTATACTGAGAAACTTGGTTCTTTGATTTTGTTTTGTCTGTGGAGAGTAGTGGAATTCCTCTAAGAAAATTAAATCATATTTCAGCTGAATTCCAGGCTGAGAAATCTCTATTCAAAAGAACTCCGTTCATCTTGCGAAGTCTTTATACCTAACATACATACATACATAACATGCATATGGCACATATATATATAATGGGCAAGCACACGAAAAACTACATAGACAAAACAATGACTCTATTTCATTTTTTGTGCCATTTCTAGCATAAAGTTTTAGGTTTCGAGTTTTCAGGAATAATAGTGACAGGTTGCTAGCCTGTCGCCTAAGATATACCTTGATCGAATTCTTTAGTCGCCTCTTACGACATCCACGGAAGAAATGAAGAGATGTGTCTAAATCCGAGACCATTATACCTAAGTATTTTCCATCTATTTTTTAACCTTAAAATATGCTAGAAGTGGTTTCGGAACGTCATGTATTTCTCTATGTCACGTTTTGTGTGCTCTGCCTATCCCATTTGAGGCACAGTCGTGATTGTAAGGCATCTACACTAATAATATATATATATATATTGATACAGGTTGTAATGAATAGACTCAGTAACTACTGGACCGTTTTTAAAAATTCATGCACCATTCGAAAGCCACATTATCCACGAGTAACATAGGCTAAATTTTATTTTGAAAAAAAAAAAGATTCTGTTAAATATTTGGGTTTAGGTATCTACATCTACACTAATATTATGAAGAGGAAAACTTTGTTTGTTTGTAATGAATAGGCTCAGAAACCAACGACCCCAAACACCGAAATTTACGCGAACGAAGTCGCGGGCGGAAAGCTAGTGTACTATAAAGCCAAACTAGCAGTCTTGAAGATAAAGCGTACATTACCGCTCATAACTATTGCATTGTTAACCCCAAAAACCTAAAACAGAAGATCTTTATTTAACCGTTATTTTAAAGGCTATTACTGTAAATCATTCGTTAGCCTAGCCCTCATAAGCCCCTTAGAAATGCTGCTAAGTTTAAACCAGGGGTAAAAATGAAACTCTTCCCGCTTCTGAAATCCTGGTATGAATATATCCCAAAGTTTTAGGAACTTGTGCACTTGAGAAGTCTCGCTGCATTAAACACACTAGCTTTTGTTGGGTTTTTATGTCTTACGTGCTTATGTCGCTATTGTTGCTAGTTACGGTCAAGTTATCATTTATATCTGACTAGCTGTGCCTGCGACTCCGTCCGCGTGGAATAGTGACTAATTTTCCCCGGTTTTCCCACATTTTCTAATGTTTCTTCGCTCCTATTAGTCGCAGCGTGATTGTTATATAGCTTAGCCTTCTTCGATCCAACACAAATATAATTTTTCAATTCGAAATAGTAATTAGCGCGTTCAAACAAACAAACTCTATTAGCTTTATAATATTAGTATAGATAGTAACAGGACGGGCGATCACTTAACCCCAAGCGTAAGTAGAGAGCAACAATAAACAAAATGGAGTCTTTCAGCTTACGGTTGTCACGAATATTCACATTCGTATTCGAATTCCCAAATGAGGTAGGCAGAGCACACGAAACCCTATGAGTACATATACAAAAATCAGGACCATTTCACGATTCGCAATCACTTCTAGTGTTTCCTTAGTCACCTCTATGACATCCACGGCAAAAATGGAGAGCTATTATTCTAAAGCCATACACCATACTTCATTTTAATTTTACTAAAAGCGAGTTCTTCACATTCGACCAACTTATAGTCCCCAAGCTAACTCGGTCGAAAGGTGTATAGGTAGTCTATACGTCTGTTTGGACATACCGGTACTAGTCAATATATTACCAAGTCCGATAGTCAACTGCGGCGACGCACTCTGAAATGCACACTCCAGGGACGTCCTAAATCCTGGACCACTACTACTTGTAATCACCAAGAGAGAAATGGACGTCAAGTAAAGTTTCTGCCTATGAACTGATTTCAATTAAAAAAATTGAAGCTTAAGACAGATTTCTCTTTAAAAAAATGCATATAGAGCTGTGGCGCGCAGTGCGCGTTTGGCAGCAGCCGCTGCGACTCCTAGATGAAGGGCTGTGGATTATTCCAAAATATTTTAAAACTCCGTGTGGTGGGTTTAGAATAACACCTCTCCATTTCTTCCGTGGATGTCGTAAGAGGCGACTAAGGACAAATGTTAAGGTATATTATAGGCGACAGGCTAGCAACCTGTCACTATTGTACCTGCCACCTCAAAACCTAAAAAATAATATGCTAGAAGTGGCTACAAAACGTGAAATACCTAGACATCGTTTTGTCTATGTAATCTACGAGTACCTATATTAACATCTAAAATTTATTTTGTGGCACGGCCTAACGTTTTTGGGAACAGGCGAGACGCGGTGTTTTTGTATGAGAAATGTAATTCTACCATACATTCATACATACATAACCGTCACGCCTTATTCCCTGCGGGGTAGGCAGAGACGACAGAGCGCCATTCGCACATTCATAACTCTCGTCATACACGCTCGACGGTTTCGAGTACTCCTAATTTGGCCTCCCTTTAATACATCGTCGATCTGGTCGATATACGTTCTTCGGGGGCGCCCTCGACCGACTTGCCAAAACACACTTCCCTTGTAAATTTGCTTACATATCCTTGCTTCATCCATTCTCTCCACGTGCCCAAACCAACGCAGCATACCCTTCTCTATCCGTGTAATGTAATTTTACCATTAGAGTTTCATGACGTGGTGACTTCACAGTGAGTTTGTATGGTTCGTATCAGCGTTAACGCCACACAAATCACACCCATGCAATATGACTCCGCGAACTAATGTGAAGGAGCGCCGGCATGTCGGTACGTTTTCACGAAAACAATGTTTGAGAGAATTATCTGAAGAGATGCTTTGAATGTAGAGAATGAATTTTTAAGGTGGAGTGTGAAGACTTGGCTCACCTTTGACCTAAAGGGGCTTAAAGGGATAGTTCGAAGGAGCAACGTAATTGTTTATGCAACTAAAAATATATTGGTGTTTAAAAAAAGCTTACATACATACATAACGCCTGTATTCCCTTATGGGGTAAGCATAGTGCACGAAACGCTACGTTTCTTGGCCACTTCCAGCACATTCTTTAAAGTTTTGAGTGTACCTAAATACTGGCAAGTTGCTAGCCTATCGCCTAAAGTGAGCTATTTCTTTAGTCGCTTCTCACGACACCCACGGAAGAAATGGAGAGGGGTTATTCTAAACCGGACACACGGTTGCGTCAGCGTTAATTATTGTTGCATGTAGATGTAAGTCCCGTGTGGTGCCGGGTTAGAATAGCACCTCCCCCTTTCTTCCCGTGGGTGCCGTAAGAGTCAGCTCTGGGAAAGGGTTAGTGTATTGTGGGCGATGGGCTAGCAACCTGTCACTGCAGTATCACGTTTGATCATCTGGTTGCTCTGAAATCGCTAAACGTGGCACTGGTTTTTTTTTTTTTTTAATTCATGTGCTCTGCCTACCCCTCTCGGGAATACAGGCGTGAGGATATGTATGTATGTAGATGTAAGAAGAAGAAGACAAACTAAAACCCGACAAATTCTCCACGGAATCAAGCCTATAGCGTCCGGTTTCTTGCTATCATCCTGTGCTATACCTGTTGGCTCTAGAACAGCCGGCAATAGGTGAATTTTCGGCACGTAAAAAAGTCTTTCACTTTGAAATAGTTCTTAACCATTTTGATTGGCGACTCACATTAAAAAGAAAATTCTCTCACTTATCCTTAAAACAAAATAACAAATTAATAACGGCACCTTTTTCCTTCACAAATTCACTATATCATATCACCTCATACCTTTACATACATTACCGTCTGCATATAATAACCTGACACCCCTTGTCAATGGTATGTCGAAGACTTTGAAATACAACCCCTAGCAATGACTACCCTTACGGAACACCCCTTAGCAGTATTACCCTCAACGGAAGCCTGTAAGGTGTGTAACGGTATACTTAGTTCCGTATCTAATGAGGTACCATCGCGAACCGGGATTGTTGAGCCACTTGCCACTCTTCGCAATTTAGACGTGTAATCAATGACCGATGTGACCGACTAGATGTTAGCTATTGGATTAGTATCACACGACCAAGTTACAAACATTGGTAAGTGGCTCATCAATCCCGGTTCGCGACTGTAGGTACATATACGTACAAACATAGAAGGTACGATGAAGACAGTTTTAGGCATTTTTATGTTCTTAGTGAAACAATAACGGAATTACTCACGTTGTTTATACCGAGATTAGCTCGACATGTTTCGGATCAATCCGTGATCCATCATCTGGAGCTACGTGCAGCCGCTCTTTCCGCGCGACTACTAGGCACAGCTGACAGCAGTTGACAACTACCCACATTTTCGCTAACACATTCACTATTATTGTCAAAAAACTTATTATTGTCACGGATTGATCTGAAACATGTCGAGCTAATCTCGGTATAAACAACGTGAGTAATTCCGTTATTTTTTCACTATGAGTGAGTCTCACGGTAGTTTTATGTTTAAATTTTTTATGTTCTGCTTAGAATCACAAGTACTGAAAATTTACTCATTCTTGCCCTAAAAATTCTACGGTTTCGACTTCCCCGTAACTATGGATGTCAAATGTCCAGAAAGTCCGATTCCGATTCCGATACGTCGGAAATTCCGATTATGTCACACCTAGAACAATTCTACACCTAGAACAGTACTACGTGGCACAATTTTTACCACGGCGTGAGGTCACAAACCCCCACTCCGGAAATCCATGTTTAGTTATTTGATAAACCATAATTTTAAACAAAAAAAAAAACCGACTTCAAATTAGCAATATTTTAAAAGTATTCTGTTTACTGAATCTAAAATCTTGACTTCATCAACAAATTACC
>BHDV01003145.1:98146-108406 GCA_005406045.1 Adoxophyes honmai | reverse complement strand
ATTGAATAAAAATAAAATTAGTATTTAAGGGAGGCTCCCACACAAAAATTCTGATTTTTTGCAGTTTTTGGTACGGAACCCTTCGTGCGCGAGTTTGACTCGCACTTGGCCGGTTTATTTATTTGACAGTTGAAACCAAAAACTGCTTTGAAATTGAAACATTTGCTATCACGTAAAATCATCGCATCCAATATTTCCAATTTGTCATTTAAACCAAATCGAACGACTGATTTACTAAAAATTGCCATCCAAACAAATAAAATAACACTGGCCCTTAATATCGTATCATCTGATCTGTATTTAAAAAAGATATATATTGTTTCCCGGGTGTCGGGTTTAGATTTACTCAGCCATTTATTCCGTGGATGTCGAGAGCGGTGGCGCGCAGTGTGCGTTTGGCAGCAGCAGCCGCAACGGCTCCTAGATGAAGGGCTACGAATTATCCCGAAAAATGTCGAGCTAAACTCGATTTAATAAACGTGAGTTATCCGTACAGTTTTCAACATAATACAATAGTGACAGGTTGCTAGCCTGTCGCCTAAAGCATACCTAAACCTATTTCTTTAGTCGCCTCTTACGACATCCACGGAAGAAATGGAGAAGCGTCACAGAAACGTTATTTACAATAATGCTCCCTCTAAGATACTTTTAAAACGTTATAAAGCCGTTCATTTAATAGGGTGACTTCACAAACCCTTGCAACATATTTTCAAACGCTTTGTTTATATTTTTTAAATTAAACTCTGTCCAACGCCGCCGGCGCTTTGAACGGTTTGCTGCTTGTCTTCCACAATTACCACAATTACTTGCAAAGGGGTTCTGACACAACTGTCAAAAACAGAATAATCAGTGTTAAGAAAAACGCTTGGAAATTTTAACTTAATGTTCGAATTGGTTCGTTGTTTTTCCCGTGCGGTACTGGGGTTTAGAATGATAACTGGCCCTTTATTCTGTAAATTGCGTAAAAGGCGACTAAGGAAAAAGAAAAGGTTTATTTTAGACGAGTTGGCATTCTATCATTGTACCAACAAAAACCAAAAACAATATGCTATCTTTTGTTGAAAAGATTTAGTCCCTAAGCTAACATGCACCTATCACTAGTTTTGTACTGTATTACGTTTCCATTACACACCACACTTTTCCGTTCTACTGGTAACGTTTATCTAATTGGCTGTGATAAATGCAGGGAAAGTAGTTGAGTTTCCGGAATAATCCGGTTTAATCCGCCACCTATGATTATTAGTAGCATTTGATAGAGCTCTTGCAGCGCTACAAACATGCTTGTAACTGTTTACTAAACTATCCCTGAAGACATTGCCTATTTTAGTCACCTCATTCGACAGCCACGAAAGAAACAGACGTGTTTAAACTTGACCTCAACGCTTCTCCATTGGATCACTTAGGCCCTGCGCAGACGACAGACTATCCGCGACGGACTTTTTAGTCTGTGAAAATAGAACCTATGGAATTATATGCAGTAACGCACACGACGGGCAAAAAGTCCGACGCACAATGCATACAATCCTAGCAGACTTTTTGTGCGCCGAAGACTCGATCCCACAAGAAGTCTGTCGTCTGCGCTGCCCCTAAGTTACGAATTCGACCTTTCAATAGGCGATGCAACTTTCCAACCAATAAGTCAGCTTAAAAAATTAGCGTGATTTATGCAAATGGGCTAAGCTGTTCCTATCTGTATACCTGTGTTTGACAGCTAGGTATACTTGGAGAGAAGCGAGGGATTCAGTTGCTACGGCAACGACCTGTTTGTAGATCTAATGCCCTTGAGAAACCGAGTTGATACTGTTGGGATAAACTATAAATAATCTTATACTGAAACAATACGAACTCACGTCATTATATTGAGATTTACTCGACATGTTTCAAGCCAACTCGAGAATCATCGGCATCGAGAGCAACGCGCCAGAGCGGCTCCGCGCGTTACTGCTTGACGCAACTAACACTGTCTGACAACTAAGATAAAGACGCCTCAACGCCCAGTAAATGGCACTCATCTATCACCTGTCTTACCATGACATAAGGTTGCAAGTGCCACGTATTGGGTCAGTGTCGAGCACAGGGACGTTTACCTTACCCACATTTTCACCATCACATTCACTATTGTTGTCAAACGTCGGGTAGTACACAATACTGCAATAGCAACATCTGTTTCTAAAGACTCGTTTACCCGAAGCAGCAGTGGCGCGTTGCTCTTGATGATGGACCACGAATTGTCCTGAAACGTATCGAGCTAATCACGATATAAAGTACACACATACAATCACGCCTGTATTCCCAAATGAGGTAAGCGGAGCACACAAAACGTTACATAGACAAAACTATGACTACTTCACGTTTTGTGGCCACTTCTAGTATGTAGGTAAACTCGATTTATTGAACGTGAGTTATCCGGAAAAAAAATCAACATGTTGAGAATTATTTAGGTTTTAGGGTGGCAGGTATAATAGTGACAGGTTGCTACCTTGTCGCCTAAAATACATCTTAACCTATGCCCTTAGTCGCCTCATACGACATCCACGGAAGAAATGGAGAGGTGTTATTCTAAACCCGACACCACATGGAAGACATGAATGTATAAGTTTTTTTTTTTCATTATAAGTGACTCTTACAGTAATTCAATGTTTAAAATAAACAAACATCACCAACTCTTAAACAATCGACCTTTCTTAAAACGAGTCTCGACAAAATAAGCCAAAAAACCAATGATTTATCCTCTTTACTGCACTTTGGATTACTCTGCCAATAAATAAATAAGTCGTATATTGTATTTAAACGCAAGCGTACCGGGTACGTTAATCCGGCGTCCATCTTGTTTTGTCCTTATTTAATATATCTTACGAGAGGCCGTTCCGGTTTGGACATACAATATATACATACATACAATCACGGCTGTGTCCCTAAATGGGGTAGCCAGAGCCACGAAACATGTCAAAACCATGACTATTTCTCGCCACACAGACACATTTAGTATAACATACATACATACATACATACATACATACATACATACGTATCGTCAGGCCTCTTTCCCACAGGGGTAGGCAAAGACTACTTTGTTCCACTCGCTACGATCCTGACATACCTCTTTTGCTTCATCCACATTCATTAATCTCCTCATACAAGCTCAACGGTTTCGGGTACTCTTGACCTGACCTGTTTCTAAAACGTCCGCGATTTAGGTAGTTAGGTTTAAACATAGATTGAGGTAGACAATAGTGTCAGGTTGCTATCCTGTCACCTAAAACATACCTATATCTATAGTCGTTTCTTACGACATCCACGGAAGAAATGTAAAGGTGTTTTTCTAAACTCGAGATACCACACGGTTCTATAAAACTATCATATAAAGTGACAAAAATATTTGTCATGGATACCTGAATTGGAAGACGGGTAATCAAAATATCCAATTTAACACTTCTACTAATAAAAAGGATTATATTTCATTGATTGTGTTGATTGCTAGCTTAATATTAGTATCGTGATATTTGATATTAATGCAAAAGAACATAAAGTCAATATAGTCAACTTATTAAGAATTATTTATGTGTTATTGTGCAACAAAGTTCCAAATGCACTGATAGCATTGAATTTAAAACCAAGACACTCATTGCTGTAATGTAGCCACTATCAACACAATTTTAGTTTTATTTTGGTTGTATATAATTGTAATTTAATGTTACTTGCCCTATTTTGTTCTAAGTTTTATAATAAACGTAATTTAGTCACACAATTTTAGGTTTCAAGTCAAAACTAAGTACACTAATATTCACTTGCACAGATTGAGGCAACTGAGAAAAAAACAACCATTCATTATTTGTGTCATTTTGGTGGATCAGTAATTTATGTACATTTTTTTTCTTAAAATTCTAATGCTCGATTAAATTACATTTATTCTCATAATAAAGTCACCATGTCAAAAAATACACAAAAATCAACACAACACAAAAACAATTACAACAATACATATCCTCAGTCAAATAAACCGCCCCGCGTCATCCCTGGCGCAAAGGTGCCCAAAACGCTAGCCGCGTTACCGCGTTGAACTGCGATGGACAACCTTTGCAACAGGAATGACCCAGAGCGTGAAAATATGATAAGCTATAAATAAGGTGCCAGGCTAATAACCTGTCACTATAATACCACTCCTATAAAATATGCTAGAACTAGCAACCTAACACAAAATAGTAATGGATTTATGTATCATTTCGTATCCACTACCTACCTCATTCGAGAATACAGCGTGATATGTATGAAGAAACTGGACGGAAAAAACAACAGGATGCTCCTTCTCTATCCTCTAAGAGAGTTGTAGGTAAAGTTTTGACGTGCTATGAAACATGCAAAGGCATCTAAGTAAAAGGCGAAGTTACTAAGTTGTGCGAGTTTGCTAACAGTAGTTAACTTGTAAGTTGCAGTCTTGGGCTACTACTACGAGCTTCTGCAACCCTGGTAGTTTTCGACGGCGAACACAATTTTTAAGGAGGATTTTACTTCAACCTCTCCATTTCTTTCGTGTCGTAAGAGGCGACTAAGGACAGGTAAAGGTATACTTTAGGCGACAGGCTAGCAACCTGTTACTATTTGTACCTGCCACTTCAAAACCTAAAATAAAATATTATGCTAGAAGTGGCCACAAATCGGGAAATAGTCATCGTTGTGTCTGTGTAGTGTTTTGTGTGCTCTGCCTACCCCGTTTGGGAATACAGGCGTGATTGTATGTATGTATGTATTTTACTTCAACAAGTGAGCCGTGTTAGCCCAGCGGTTCGACCTGTGGCCTCTCACATAGAGGGTGGCGCGTTCGACACCGAGACTCTTACCTCGGAATAACCAGCTAGGTTGCTAGTCTGCTAGTATTGACAGGTTGCTAGCCTGTCGCCTAAAGCATTCCTTAACCAATTTCCTCAATCGCCTCTTATGATATCCTTGGAAGAAATGGAGAGGTGTTATGCTAAACCCGACCCGAAAAGTTGTCTAAATCTGCCATCAATGTACACTAAAATTACGTTAAAAGTAGCTACGAAACATGAAATAGTTATTCCATTGTCTACCTTGTAACGTTTTGTGAATTCTACCTGCTTCTGCTGCAATTTTTTTTTCAGTGGATTTTTGTATTTTTTGTGAATATTTCGCTATCATAGGATATTTCACCATGTTTATTGTATCTACATTAAATTTGTCAGTCACTTTCTCTCTCAAATGTTGGTTATACGAGTAAAAGTCCTTGTAGTTTACCATTTTAATCGTTTTTTTATACTTCGTGTTTTTTATACAGTAAAATGTTTATATTGTTAATTAACTATTACCGTAGGATTCATACTACCGATATTAACTTACTTACACACACTAGTATCCCTGTATCATCCCCATACAAAACTTATAAGGTAAAAGTACCAATGCTCGACGCCTCAACGCCCAGTAGATGACACCCATCTGCCACCTGTCTTACTATGACATAACGTTGCAAGTGCCAAGTATTGGGTCAGTGTCGAGCATAGGGCCGTTTACCTTACGCCGTCGTTTTCGAGTACGGTCACTACAAACAAGTAGTAATGGTTAAGGCGATGTTTATTTGCTTGTAGAGTAGTTGTCCAGAGAATATTGCTTGGTTACGAAAGAAAATAAATTTGAGTTACCTTGCGGCTATGAAATCTGTCACGTACTCTTATTTGCGAAACTTAAAGACCCATTCAACATTAGTATTGGTATTTTTGGTCATTTGGTGCTTTAGAATAACACCCCCTTTCTTCCCGTGGGTGTCGAAAGTGCGACTAAGGACAGAGGTCAAGGTAATTTTAGGCGACAGCACTATTATGGTACACCTGCCAAATTAGAACATAAAAAATGTGCTAGAAGTTGCCACGATATGTGAAATAGTCATGGTTTTCTCTATATTGCGTTTCGTGTGCTCAGCCTTTCCCATTTAAGAGCTCATGCGTGATTGTATGTATGTAAATAATTTTATAAACTATTTATTTAATGACGGAGATCTTTCATCCCATAATATTTTCTATATCATCAAATATTTGAGGGAAAGGGGATTTATGTGACAGTAAGAAAGGGGAAGTATTTGAAGGGGGCTCCCATCCAAATAACGTGATTTTATTGCAGCTTTTGACACTGAACCCTTCGAGCTATAAACCAACTCGCACTTGGCCGATTTTTTATTCAACACGTTCTTTCACAGTGTCTTGTAACATAACGGAGCTTCGATTAAAAACTCATAGAATGCTGTTTTTGACCTTTAATTACTAAAGTAACAATATTACATGTTCTTAGTACAAGAGTATGAAAGCAAGTGAACGGCCGGTAGGCCTATTAAAGAATTAAAATAAATGTATAGCGCCTGAACTAATACGATAGCACTGTAGCACTTGATGATTGTTTGTTCGTGTTATAACTAATTAGGCACATATGGGCCTAAACACACAGCTTAGTATCTAAGGTAAAAGTACCAATGCTCGACGCCTCAACGCCCAGTAGATGACACCCATCTGTCACCTGCCTTACTATGACATAAGGTTGCAAGTGCCAAGCACTGGGTCAGTGTCGAGCACAGGGACGTTTACCTTACAGTACATTCTTAAGCAAAGTACTGCGTCGGAAATCTCCAATACAGTTTGGCGGCGATTCTTCGCTCCGGCCTGCAATGCAAGATGCACGCCATTTGACTAAGGCGCTTTGTAAAAGACGTGGGGCCCAATTTATAGAATACAGCGATTTCTGGGAGTTTAAACTCTTATACACTTCCTGTGTGGTGTCGGAATTGAAGCACCTCTCCATTTTCTTCCGTGTATGTCGTAAGAGGCGACTAACGGCCCGTTCACTTGGGAGTCCGTTTTACTGGTACGTTTTTAACGGATACGGATTCTATGGATTTCTGTATACAGAATACTGTGTCATATGTGAAGTCGCTCACATACACCATCGACAAAAAAAAAACGTACACGATAAAAAGGAACAGTAAAACGGAGACGTATGTGTCCGGCCGTAAGGAAACAGGTTTAGGTATGTTTTAAGCGGCAGTCTAGCAACCTGTCACTGTTAACCTCTTTCATCTGTTTATTAAACCTAAATATACTGACAGTGGCCACGTTCCGTGAGATGGGCATGGTTTGTGTATGTAACATTTCGTGTGCTCTGTCTACCCGGTTTGGGAAAATCAGCATGATTGTATGTTTGATTGTATGATATAGCTAAATAACACGCGCTAAAAATCACAATTCGTGGTCATTTAGAAAGCTATTTACTTTTTCTTGGACCACAGACCAAAGGGTCCTAAATAATGACAACAGAATCCGAAACGTCCACTGCTGGGCAATACTTACGCTAGAATTTATGGGACGGAATTCCTTTTGTATGCCTTTGTTAAAAGAGTACACAATTTTCAAGATCGTGCTGTGAGGAACTTTATAACATTACACTAAAGATAAAGAAATGCATTGCATTAAAATACATTCAATTGCTTAAAAATAAATCAGCGGCGTTACATACATACATACAATCACGCCTATGTTCCCAAATGGAGTAGGCAGAGCACACCAAACGTAACATAGACAAAATCAGAATTATGACTATATCACGTTTCAAAGCAATTTCTAACATAATTTCAGGTTTGAACGTCAGTGTGGATTTAGAAAATGCCTCTCCATTTCTTCCGTTTATATCGTAAGAGGTGACTCAGGAAATATTTTGGGCGATAGGCTACCAACCTGTCACTATTACCCAAAATCTATTTTTTCCTTAAGAGTAGCCACGAAACGTAAAATAGTATGGTTTGGTCTATGTAGTGCTTCTTAAGCACTGCCTACCCCATCGGAGAATACAGGCGTGATGTATGTATGTATGTATGTATGTATGTATGTAAATACAGTTCTTCCTGTATTATGACGTGACAAGCAACTCCCAGCAAGATACAGTCAGCGTAATAGGAACATATAACTATTCCCCATTAATTATTAAGTACACTCAGCCGGAATATAATTACCATAAGACCTTGCGACCTTGACCTCCTTTCCGCGCTTTCGGCAAAGGAAATAATGTATGAGTTGTGCTAAAGGCTTGTTAGACAACTGTTATCCCCATCGCAATTTCTATTGAATGACAAGTAGTGTAATTGTTAACGTTAAAATGTTTTGTAACGTTTACCTACAGGTCAACCCGTTCCTATAGGCAATTATTTACGTGTTTTTTTTTGTCATATAAAAAACTTTAGCTCAATTTTGTTTTAACTTAAGATATACCGTTTTTTTTCATATTTTACGGCCGCAGTACGCTGAATTATATTACTTATCAGCTATACATATAGGTACAAAGAGGGTCTATTTTTATTTTTTAAATAACATTAGAATTGCGATATTTTGGTATTGAAAAAGGCCCTTTATTCAGTAGGTATATATTTGTGGTTTTTATAACCGCCATATACCCCAGTGAATCATCACCCGTGGTATGTTAAGACTTGTACAAGAAGTATTACATTAAGTAAACACATTAGAAATGCATTTTAGAAATCAGATCGACATCAATTTGTAACTACGAGTTATTATCAATACTGTTTAACTGTTGTGGTTGATAAATCCCAAATGGGGTAGGCAGAGCTCACGATACGATACGTGACATAGAATAAGGTAAGAGATACAATTTTCATAGTTGAAACCTTATGCCAAATTATCTAACTACCCATCTAACGATAGCAAATTCACTCTGACCTTGGCCTTACCCTCATTACTATTAACATAGCAATATTAATCACCTAATTAGGCAGCATACATCCCGCTCCGTATTGCGATACAAATAAAGACAGACGCAGCGTTCCCGCGGGATGCGTGATGAACCGCGGGATATTTTATTGTTAATGTTTTCCTTGCGGAATTCCCAGAAGAAAAGTGTTTGTTTAGTTGGAAATATTGAGCGACTAAAAGGAGATATCGGACTATAGGACTAACTAAAGTTGTTACGTACATATTTCACCCTTGTAGTCCCAAATGGGGTAGGCAGAGCACACTAAACGCTACATAGGCAACTATGGCTATTTCACGTGTCGTTTCCACCTCAATATTTTTTTTTTTTAGGTTTTGAGGAAGGAGGTATAATAATGACAGGTTGCTTAGCCTGTCGCCCAAAATGAACCTTAACCTATTTCTTTAATCGCCTCTTGCGACATCCACGGAAGAAATTGAGAGGTCGGTAGGAATGAGCCTTTAGAGACATGTTGTTGGTGTTGTGTGCTACCTGACATTTGACAATAATAGTGAATGTGATGGTGAAAATGTGGGTAGTTGTGAACCGCTGTCCAAAATATGTCAAACTAATCTCGAAGTCTCATCATCATCATCATCATCAGCCTATATACGTCAAACTGCAGGGCACAGGCCTCCCCTCAGTACGAGAGGGCTTGGGCTATAGTTCCCACGCGGGCCCAGTGCGGATTGGGAACTTCACACACAACGTTGAATTACTTTGTCGCTGTGTGTAGGAAGTAATTCGAAGTCTACTGAATTAAAATTTAGAGGTAAATGTAGAGGTAAATTGTACTTTAAAATTGAGAAGTGGTATTTAACCCGACACCACACAAGAAGGAAAATGTTTTTTAAATATTTAGGTAAAATTCGAAATGAAACAACCCCTTTGTCATTTCAACGCTCGTTAAAATCCAAAACAATATGCGGACGGGAATTAATCATGATCCAAAGTTCCTCAAACTTTGAAAGTAAAAATTTAATTACTCGAGCTGTATCCAGTGATTGTCAAAACAATTTTATTTGGGAGCCCCGGAGGGTTCAATCAGAGCCTTAATTCCATTGGCATGGGTCTGAGGGAAAATTCGGTGCCGGAAACTTGTTAAGGTGGGAATAAGGTGTTTCGGGCGGATCCCTTTTTATTTTCATGTCAATTGATTCGAGGTGAAATGTAAAAAGAACGAGCCGTGGTTTTGGGTGTTATTGAGTTTTTTTTGGTCTATACAGAGTGGTTGAAAGCGACTGCAAATATTTTAAGTGGTGGTCGGTTATACTTGTCTGAAATCCCAGCGATTTTTTTCTGAATATTAATGAAAAAAAAAAGAAAATCTGAAAATATTAGCCAGTTTTTTTACCACAGATCTTATTGTTAGTTAGACGCGCCAGTTAACGTTTGACTCACACAAGTACATTTACCTACCGGCTTAAGAGGGCGCACACATTTTTTACGAACGTAATATAAGATCAGGTGGGGGAAGAGAAATTCAGGGGCAGGGCAGGGGTA
>BHDV01003145.1:56284-91477 GCA_005406045.1 Adoxophyes honmai | reverse complement strand
GCGCGTTCAAACAAACAAACAAACTCTTCAGCTTTATTATATTAATATAGATTTGAAGTCGGTTTTTTTTTGTTTAAAATTATTAAATACGTAATATTAAAATGTATGAATATTACTTCGTTTGTTATTTGTAAAGTCCTTTATTCATGGGTCTCAACTTTATGAACTTGTATTAGGTGGGTCGTAGCCCAGACAACTTTGGGAACCCCTGGCTTACGGCATCCACGGAAAAAATGGAGAAGTGTTTTTCTATACCCGGGCTAGAATAGCTCTGCTAACTTCCACAGAGGTTTCATCCATCGTTGTATTGTCACTTGATCCCCCAATCTCGTATATTATAGGTCAACGAGGGATCAATACGTCAGTGGTCCCATTGCTAAGGCGCGTTGATACTGACACATGGTTCCACGAACTAAGCCATGTAATCCCAGAATCACACTAAACTGTGTGGGTTAGAATAAAACGTCTCCAATTCTTCCGTGGATGTCGTGGCGATTTAGGGTAAATAGGTTTAGGTATGCTTTAGGCGACAGACTTTTTTGTCACTATTGTAACTATTACGAGTAACTTACCTACCTACTTACTTACCTACCTAAATCAAATGTGAAATCGTCATGCTCGTAACATTTTGCATATTCTGCCTACCCCATTTGGGAATACACGCGTGATATATGCACTAGCTTTCCGCCCCCGGCTTCGCCCGCGTGGAGTTCGGTTATATTGCGGTACAAAGCGAACATTCCCTCGACAACGTCAATTTTTTGGGGGTAATAAAGTACCCTATTATTTAATCCGGACTTCTAACTTTACGTCTGAAAAATTTGAAAGCAATCGGTTCAGTAGTTACGGCGTGAAAACGGAACAAACAAAGAAACAAACAAACTCACTTTTCGATTTATAATACACGAGCTGTTACCCGCGACTTCGTCTGCGCAGAATAAGTATTTCGGATTGCGTGGCGTAGAATATATGGCATTAAAATTATCACACAAATAATTATTGAATCGCATTTGACAAATATAACAGCTTTTTTAACAAATCGCTAGCACCTTGAAAATTCGCAAAACAAACACAACCGTCAACGACGTCTGCCCTCACGCGTCTGCCCGCGTTCGGGTCGCGCACTCAGCGACGCGTGACGTTTGCCCCGCGCATGCGCGCCACTTCAACGGTTTTGACAGCGGACGCCAAAGCTCGCAAATGGTAGATTTTGCCCGACTTACTTGAGAATTATCGTCGTATATTGGATAATTCACAGAATATCATTACAATTTGTAGCCTATGTGTTATTCTGATGTATAAGCTACATTATTTTAAAGTGTCATTAAAATCCATTCAGTAGTTTTTGCGTGAAGGAGTAACAAACATCCATCCATCCATCCATCCATAAATACATCCATCCATACATCCATCCATCCATACTCACAAACTTTCACGTTTTTAATATTAGTAAGATGATGTATAAGCTACATTATTATAAAGTGTCATTAAAATCCATTCAGTAGTTTTTGCGTGAAGGAGTAACAAACATCCATCCATCCATCCATCCATACATCCATCCATACATCCATCCATCCATACTCACAAACTTTCACGTTTATAATATTAGTAAGATATTAGTAGGGAGTAAGGAAGTAAGGATGTATGTAAGTATGTGTATGTGGTTTGAAGCGTGTGAGAAGGCAATGGACTAGTAATCTGTCAACGTTTTCATGTAATAATCGTATTTAACTGAAAACTTAAAATTGATAGAACTGTTACGGTTTGTGTGTCCTAATTTTGGGAATTCCGGCATGTATGTATGTTAAAAAATTCCAGGAAATTATGTGACGGAAATTTTCAGGGCGTTTGCATAGTGACCGAATTTCCAATGTTGAATTTACATATTGGACTTTGGCGAAGTGCAGAAGGGAGCTGGTGAAAGATACTGGACCCTCGGTTTTAGGGTTCCGTAACCACCCTTTGGCATTCACGGTACAACCTTTACTCCGTTTAATTTAATAAACTTTTAACGGTAAAAATTGTTACTTTTCAAAAAATACTAAAATCTAAAAGTAAAACTGGAAATCATTAATGCTGTTACACATAACTGTATGTTATAGTGTCATGTCGCGGTGGGTCTCCCTCGAGATCTCTTAACATCGTTTGCCCTAAAATCATTAGTTAGAACTATTTTGTCCTAATGAGCATTCCGAAAAATACAAAGGTGAGCCTGGGAATCGAACCTACGACCCTCTGTATGAGAGGACACTGGTCGAACCGCTGGGCTATGTTTTCTTATTCAAGTATCATGATGATTGCCAAAAGTTTATAAATACATTACATTGCAGCGTGGTTCACTTCCTTTTCGATATTTTATACCTGAAACAATAAAGTAAAATTAAGCATAATTATCATACTACAAGAAATACACAACAAACAAACACAAAACCAGTAAGTAGGTCATACGTCTGTCTCTTTCGCACTCTTCCGGGTAAAGCAATACGCAAACTTACTTCCACCACTTAAAATCTGGCCAAGTTGTTTGCCGGCCACTATATCTAATTTATTTACACCTATAATCATCTTCATCACTAAAAACTAAAATTAAGTCGCTTCCTGCTGTCCGTCCGTATGTATGCTTAGATCTTTATAACTACGCAACGAAATTTAACGCAATTTTTTCAACGGATAGAGTGATTCAAGAGGAAGGTTTATATGTATAATACATGGATAATATATTAGAGAAACACTGATAATTTTAGATCTTTCTAATGTGATGATCTAATTTAACATTTTTTGCGTTTACTTCACCTTAAGAGTTGGATCAAAAATACGACATCTAATGGCAAAAAGCTGTGAATTAATAGATAAAACGTAATATAGAATTCCAAAACACTGCCACCCCGTGTAGGGGTTGTAAATTGAATATCCATTTCATAATTGACTTTCTCCCCTACTGCCGATGTGATAATGTCATCCCGCGGGAAACATTCACAGCTTTTGAGTTTTATTCTGTCACAATCATTATTGAGTGGAATTGGTGCACGTCAACGCTAGTACGGTAATGGTATTGGCATAATTGAAAATTAAATTGAGCTACAGACCATCCAAAAAGTGTAGAAGTTGGACAAAAAAGGAACTAAAAAAATTTATGCGCGATTTTTGCCATAATCTCGCTTACGTAAAAAACTTTGATAATTCTGCTCTATTTTGACGTAAGTAAGTAGGTAAATGCTTTATTGTACAAAAAAAATCAAACATAGGTGGATTTACGCCTTGAGAATACTCTTACAGTCAACATCTGGGAGACAGGGAAGAAACTTAATCATTGAGACCGACAAAAAGAAACACAATAAACATTGTAAAATAGAAATACTTCTACAAAATATTGATAAAATACTACTGACAGAAACAAATAGCAATACTGCTACTTACTTTAATTACTATTATAAAAAAAAAGAGAATAAATATACATGTACATATTGGTGTAGTCGTTTTTACACTACCCTGTCCGCCTATCGCTGTTGCCTAGTCAAGTTTGGCAGCTTTCGCGCGCCGAATGTTCTTTACAGTTTTGTGGTATGCAGCATGCAGCATACGGCAAACGACTCAGTATAACTACATACATACATACATATTCTCACGCCTGTATTCCCAAGAGGGGTAGGCAGAGCACATGAATTCAAAAATCCAGTGCCACGTTTAGCAAATTCTGGGTAACCAGATGGTTAAACGTGATATTGCAGTGACAGGTTGCTAGCCCATCGCCCACAATACACTAACCCTTTCCCAGAGTCGACTCTTGCGACACCCACGGGAAGAAAGGGGGAGGTGCTATTCTAACCCGGCACCACACGGGACCAGTCTAACTGCCCCTTGATATTTGTAAAAAAAAACATCGCTCGGCCTCACATGGAATCCTACTGCACAGCTTAAAATGACATGGCTGTACACAAATAATTTAAATTAAATCAACAACCGATTGAATTCAAATCATCAGTTACCTGCACAATCGGATAAATTCAATAGACGAGCCGTCACAAGATATTTTTAATAAAATCACTGGCCAATTCAATTGTGTTGTAAATCAACACACACAAACAAACACATTTTTAATCTCTATCAACTAGCAACAATCGTAAATATCTACACTTAAAAACGACATACAATTTTCAACTTTATAAACTCTAACCAAAGATTCCAAAATCGAAACGACAATAGACATAGAATACGAGATACCCACACAGACGCCTCACTATACATTCAAGCTCAAAAACGAACCTAATTCCGAACTTCAATCTTATTCTTATGAGCACACGGTTCTAAATTTGGAAGCTTAAAGTACAGGTGTGTTGCACGCACACATGCGTACGCGCATATTGTTCTGAACCGGTCTGAGGAGTGCTCAAGACGTTTTCTGGGCTGAGGATATGGTACAAGCGGTAGCGATTTCCAACTTGACTTAAAATTATTCGAAATAGTTCCATTTTAGTGATAAAAACTTAAGATGACTGAATAATACGATTTTAATGATAAAGACGTACATATGTCACGGGTGTATTTTCAAATGGGGTAGGAAGAGCATACAAAACGTTACATAGACACAACCATTACTTTTTCTACTTTTTCTTGTTTCGTAGCCACTACTAGCATATTTTTGCTTCAAAAACAGATAGCGGTATAATAGTGACAGGTTGCAAGCCTGTAGCCAAAATAGCGCAGCATTAAGTTATTAAAAAAAACTAATAGGCACATACCTACTAAGAAAAAATACCTACTATATCGGCTCTGATACTAAATTAATAAAAGCTAAAGGCTAAAGGCGTGTGGTGCCGGGTTAGAATAGCACCTCCCCCTTTCTTCTCGTGGGTGTCGTAAGAGTCGACTCTGGGAATGTGTTAGTGTATTGTAGGCGATGGGCTAGCAACCTGTCACTGCAATATCACGTTTAACCATCTGGTAACCCTGAAATTGCTAAACGTGGCACTGGATTTTTAAACTCATGTGCTCTGCCTACCCCTCCTGGGAATACAGGCGTGAGAATATGTATGTAAAGGCTTTTATTTCCAAGTGTACCGCAACCATAGAATAGGAATAAAAGTAAGTCCTGAGTTACCTAATAAAATATGGTACCTAAGTTTTTTTGACGGAATTTTTTTAAAACACTTATTGCTTCTAGATCGAAAGACAGGGAGCCCCTAAACGGTCCCGGGGTGTATATGATTCCTTGTTCCTGTGGCAAGAACTATATCGAGGTTGTCAGAGCACATTCGTAGTGTGAGAAAACAGGATGACAGGGGATCGGCTGTGGCTGAGCATTCGATGAATTCTGACTCGACTCACTATATAAGATTTGACAAAACAACTGTACTGGCGAGGCAAAGGTTTTTCATTCCGCGAAATGTGCGTGAGGCCATTGAAATCAGTCGGCATCCGAATTTCAATCGGGATAGTGGATGGTCGGTTCCCCCGAACTGGAAAACTGTTCTTAATGCTCGTACTACGTCAGTGGTCGGTGTGAACGAGCCTTTAGAGACTGATGTTGTTAGTGTTGTGTGCTACCCGTCTTTTGACAATAATAGTGAATGTGTTAGCGAAAATGTGGGTAGTTGTGAACTGCTGTCAGCTGTGCCTGGTAGTCGCGCGGAAAGAGCGGCTGCACGCAGTGCGCGTCTGTCCGCTGCCGTGGCGCGTAGCTCCAGATGATGGATCACGGATTGATCCGAAACATGTCGAGCTAATCTCGGTATATACAACGTGAGTAATCCGTTAATTTTCGCTATGAGTGAGTCTCACGGTAGTTTTATGTGTAAAAAAGCTTCTAGACCTACTCATGTATAACCTACGAATTATCGCCTAGAGGATTTGTTATAAACATTATAACAATAGTCCAACAAAGAAGCACAGTCCCTGGAATCTAATTTGGCAATATTTTGCGTAGTGGGGAAACGTTCGCACATCGCTTTTTAGACGGAAAACTTACGTATAGTGAGCGGCATCCAACATGGACGACGTTAGAGAGGAAGAGAGAGAAAGAGAGAGTAAGTTTGAATGCGCGAATTTCCTGTGTCTCTTTCTCTCTCTAAGGCGCAGCGCAGACGACAGGCTCTTTGCGCACAAAAAGTCTGCATGGATTGTATGCATTGTGCGCCGGACTTTATGTGCGTCGTGTGCGTTACTGCATATTCCAAAGATTCTATTTTCACAGACTAAAAAGTCTGTCGCGGATAGTCTGTTGCGCAGGACCTAAAATCGTACCAAGTTAGATTCCTCACACTATAACATAAAATCTTTCCAACTTAAATTCCAAAGACTATTTTTAACCGACTTCAAAAAAAGGAGGAGGTTCTCAATTCGTCGAGATATTTTTTTTTATGTGTGTTCGCTGATTACTCGAAGACGCATGGACCGATTTGGAAAATTCTTTTTTTGTTTGAAAGGGTATAGTTTCTAGGTGGTCCAATTGCCAGCATATCTTGATCTGATGATGGAATATGAGGGAAATCGAGGGCAACCCTCAAATTTTATTGGCCCAGGTAATGTTTTTAGTACATTTTTCAAAGCTACACCAGTATTTACGTCTGGCAGTAAAAAAAATATGACTGAGCTGATGATGGAAGGTCAACTCCTTAATGCTTAGGAGTTAAAGGATAATTCTTTCAATACTGAATGCACCTGCAGACTGGAAATTATAATTTCAGTAATTAGTGAGGCCTGCTGGTGATGGAAGGTCACCCTCATTATTAGACAAATGCTTTCAGTATAGCCCAAATTTGAAGTCGGTTTTTTTTTTTGTTTAAAATTATTGCTATATCCGATCGCTATTGTTTCCCGCTACCTCCCCACCTAAGGCCTCAGCCGCGGTGTCAGTGCCCGCGCGCGCGCAGCCTTCGCTGCGTTTAGACAAACTTTCGGACGAGTATTTGAGTTAAACATTACAAATACTAAACTTATAAGTTGTTATGGTCATTGAGAAAATAAGGTGCAAATTTAAACTAGAAATTGGTCTAAATTTAACCTAAAATACATACAAACATCACGGGTGTATTCCCAAGTGGGGTAGGCAGATCACACGAATCGCATACTTTAACCTTTTTCTTAGTCGCCTCATACGACACATGGAAGAAATAGCGAGGTGTTATTCTAAGCCTTACTCCCCATGGGATGTCAAATACACTAGCTATGAAAAATATGGATAAATCACGTCTTGAATCGAGTTTTAACATTATTTTTCATTATGAATGAGTCTCACGGAAGTTTAATTTTCAAAGTAAAATGCACATTACTGAACACTGAACAGTTACACTTTAACTGCAAGGGACAAAAGTTTTTTCTGTCGACTGTACCTACTTTTTTCAACTGTACTTCACTGTCATCCGTCCTAGACTTTGTGCACAAAATTTCAAGTCAATTAGACCTAACGTTAAAGAGTTCCATCGGAGACGGTCCCGGCTGAACCACCAGTCTACTACCAGTTATTGCACTGTCATCCGATTTAAACAAGTGTACAAAATTTCAGTCATCCGATTTAAACAAGTGTACAAAATTTCAGCTCAATTAGTAACCGGAAAGTGCATCAAATTTAAGCGGCTGCGCAGACGACAGAGGTTCTGTGCGATCGAGTCTGCGGCGCACAAAAAGCCTACGAGGATTGTATGCACTGTGCGCCGGACTTTTTGCGCGTCGTGTGCGTTACTCCATATAATTCCATAGGTTCTATTTTCACAGACTAAAAAGTCCGTCGCGGATAGTCTGTCGTCTGCGCAGGGCCTAACTTGCAAGATTTGATTAGGTACCTACAGACAAAAGACAAAAAAAATAAAAGCTTGTAGAATTTCTCTTAAGCTTTAGTTCTAGGACCATTCAATAGATGGCAGCACCGAACGTAGCAGATAACCAACCGCCGCCGGCGCAGGATATGGAGATCGTGCCACAAGGTTATATTATTGCAGCGATTTAAATAAGGATGGAAGATTTAAACTGGAATTATAGTAAGCATAGCATGTCTCACGGTATAGTGTCGGGTTCAGGCCCTGCACAGACGAGAGACTATCCGCGACGGACTTTTTAGTGTGTGAAAATAGAACTTAGTAATAGCGCAAAAAGTCCGGCGCGCAATGCACACAATCCAGGCAGACTTTTCGTGCGCCGCAGACTCGATCGCGCAAAATGTCAGTCGTCTGCGCTGCGCCTTAGGATAACACCTCTCCATTTCTTCCGAGGATATTAGGCGGCGACTAGGGAAAGTGGGTTTAGGGTATGTTTTAGCCGACGTGTCACTATGTCACTTCTTCCATTTGTTTCCAAAGGTATGCTAGAAGTGGCTCCGAAGCGTGAAGTAGTCACAATCATGGTTGAATCTGACACTTTTCGTGTGCTCTGCCTACCCCATTTGGGAACACAGGCGTGATTGTATGTATATCGGTATATATGCTTTGTTGCTGTGCCGCAAAAAAAAACAACCGTCAAATGTCACAATCACAAAAAATACCCGGTACATGTCAAAAAAAATACTCGCGAGTATAAATACTTGATGCTATCTTCATGTCAATCGGACAGGCAGGACGTTCGTCTGGAACCGAGATCGACAAGTTAAGCGGTGATCGATTGATGTACAAATACTGTTAATATTAAATTGTAATTGATAATTACAACGTTTTTTAAGGATATGTGAGTAGTTGTCACTGATATGGGTAGGTAAAAGTTAGGCGAGCCAGAAGATATCTTGTCTTATAAGATCATTTACAATAATGGATTAAGCTTTAGCTACTTTGTTTTACTTTATAGTCTACTTAACTATCAGTTTCTAGTGAAAAATAACGGAACTACTCACGTTATTTATACCGAGATTAGCTCGACATGTTTCGGGTCAATCAGTGACTCATCTTCTGAAGCTACGCGCCACGCACGCACGCGGGTGCGCGTCTATCCGCTGCCGTGGCGTGTAGCTCTAGATGATGGGTCACGGATTGACCCGAAACATGTCGAGCTAATCTCGGTATAAACAACGTGCGTAGTTCTGTTATTTTTCACTATGAGTGAGTCTCACGATAGTTTTATATCAGTTTCTAAATAATTTACGTAAACAGTAAAACTCAAGTGCCGAGTGTGTCGGGTTTAGAAAAACCGGCCAAGTGCGAGCCGGACTCGCGCACGAAGGGTTCCATACCAAAAACTGCAAAAAATCAGAATTTTTGTATGGGAACCCCCTTTAAATATTAATTTTATTTTATTATATTATTTATTTTTAAAGTAAATATTTAATTAAATATTCTGAGAGCCAAGTATTTAGCTGTTACAATTATTTAAATAGACCCAAAACTGCAAAAAAAAACCACGTTTTTTCTATGGGAACCCTTAATTATTATTATTATTTTAATTTTAGTATTTGTTGTTATAGCGGCAACAGAAATACATCATCTGTGAAAATTTCAACTCTCTAGCTCTCACGGTTCGTGAGATACAGCCTGGTGGCAGACGGACAGACGGACGGACGGACAGACAGACAGACAGCGAAGTCTCAGTAATAGGGTCCCGTTTTTAATCTTTGGGTACGGAACCCTAATAAAAGCACGTTGTATGAGGTCCAGACCAAATGTTGTACGAGGCGCCTAAGGATTTAGGTTAGGTATATTTAAGGTAACAGGCTAGCAATCTGTAACTATAGTATCTCTGAACTTGAAACCTAAAAGTATGATAGAAGTGGCTACGAAACGTTTTCATGGATTTGCCTATGTAGCTTTTCAAATGCTCTGACAACCCCGTTTGCAAAAACACAAAACAAAAATTTAATTATCACTTTGCGTTCAATATTCGGAAAAATCACATCAAATACTATAAACATAACTATTGAACTCATGTGTATTTATTATTTTTTGATTTTGCTTTTATTATGATTATTATTTTATACCATATTTTATGACTAATTATGACATTTTTCACATTTTTGTGATATGATTTTATTCTGACATTATTCTGTATTTAAATTGTATTTTTTATTTGTTATGAATTCTTGACATTATTGTTATAATTTATGCATATTTCTAATATTTTTTTAACAATTGTTTACAATTCGACTATCTTTTTGTGAATTACTTGTATCTGACATGTGAATTAGGTATAATGTGATTTTCAAATAGAAATAAATAAATCTATCTATCTATCTATCTATGGTCGGCTTTAAAGCTGACTGACTGAAGAACACAACGTTCCTGTTTTAAATCGGTACACAACACGAGTCACGAGCTCCACCATTTCCTAATGATTATCAGCGTGATTATTCAGCCGATACGAACGGTACTTGGCATCAGGACGAGTATTTTATACTAAGTGTAAATACTCGTGCAATACTAAGTATAAATACTTGTTACTCTTACGTTTATTGGTTTAAGGAAGTGATTTTAAGTAGTATTTGTTTAAGATATAGTTGTGTTTTATTTATTTACATAATGTTTTGTTTATTTAACTGGCATTCTGAGTTGAGCTGAAAGCTGGGCGTGTGAGTTATGATAAAAATAAATAATCATACATTACGCCTGTATTCTTAAATGGAGTAGGCAGAGCACTCGAAACTTTACATAGACAAAACTGTGTATATTTCACATTTTGTAGCTTTTCTGTCATCTAAAACATTAAGGTACGGTAACCTGATATCCATAGTCACTTATTAAAACATTCACAGTAGAAATGATTAGATGTTAAAGTAAATCCAATGCCATTAAAGGCAATATTAATAAAATTCCCATTGATGATGATTAGCTTTGTATTATCCCGGGAAAATGCATAGTTCCCGTGGGATAGCGGAAATTAAATTCCATAGACAGGCAGGGAAATATTAAGTTACTTTTAAATAAAGGACAGCCACAACAAACGCACCTGAACCGCCACTGCTGGGTCGTATCGTGATTAGAATAGCAATCCTCCATTTCTTCCGTGGATGTCGTAAGACGTGACTTATGATATAAGTTGGGGTATATTAATATAAAGGGTAACAACCTGTCACTATAGCTATGACCACACCAGTGCGCTTTCACGTTCACCTTGCGTCTTCCTCTGACGCATGCCGGTGCAACGACATGCACTGAAACTAGATCCGTTCTCAATGAAGACGCGCTGGCATGCGCTGTTGTTGGTGGTTGCACGGGCATGCGTCAGAGGAAGACGCAAGGTGAACGCGAAAGCGCACTGGTGTGGACATAGCTTATTAGCTCTTTCATAAATGTTTCAACCTAAAATTATGCAAGAAGTGTGAAGCGTGAGAGTCATAATCATGGTTTTGTCTATGTCACGTTTCGTGTGCTCTGCCTACCCCATTTGGGAACATAGGCGCGATATACCTATATTTATTCCTCTGCAAAACGTTGTGAATTCCCTAATCCATAAATCTACAGCTCAAACATTTGACCAGTTTAATATACAATTAAATCAAAACCGCTAGCAGGTTGTCTGTCAAAGCTGTCAAAGTTTGACAGGTTTGACAGTCGGCCGGCGAATTTATTGCGGTGCCCGGAACCCTAATAAATCCACTGTAAATGGGTTCCGGTTCGTCCAAATATCATTATTTTATGGCCTTTTACTTTATTATTTCAGTGTATTTGCTTTTCTACCTTAGGCGATTGTGTTTTGTCACTGGTTGCCATGGTAACGTTTGATGTCATAAAAGCAAAAAAAGAAAGTTGTCAAAAATACTCATACATACATAACACGAAACATTATTGAAATATTATTGAGACCGATAAAAAATACAATAAACATGGTGAAATACAGTACGTCTAGTGTGTTCAAAACAATCATGCAGTCGCTAACGAATTCGTTTGCGAGTTATCGCATAATTGTATGGAAACTGAGACAGGGCAGCCAGCGGAACGTATGTATGTACAACTGCCGGCGGGCGAGACGTCCCCATGCAATCCGCGATAACTCGCAAACAAATTCGTTAACGACTGCATGATCGTTTTGAACACACTAGACGTACAGTACATTAGCCAATGCATTAATTAATGTAGTATTTATAAAATTATACTGTACGAAAAAGAAGAAAAAAATATACAACAAAACTCGGCACAGAATTTGGCCAGTTTTTGTTTGCGCAAACTTACTCCCGCTATTTAAAATCTGGCCAACATTTTTGCCGACCACTATAAATCGACGGGAAATCTTAATATCAGCGGACGTTAGAAACTGTAGCCTCAGCCGCTCGGCGAAGGGCGTTTTTTGTCAAGAACGCTTAAAAAGTACCCTAATCTGAAGAGCAATACAAATGAAAAATAGGATGTTAACCGTACCCCACCAGACGAACGACCCACGGGGTACTGAAGCGAGAGGAAAAGGCAAAAGGCAAGCCAAGGCAAGTATGACACCTTTCTTGTAACGTCAAGCGAGACGGCGCGAGACTATACGGCGAAAGGGTCTAGCCGCAATCCTATAGTGAAACTGCCCCTGGCTGAAATGTATATCTTTCTTAGAGGGGTTTATTGGTCTTAGGGCCGATTTTTCAATCACCAGATAAATTTATCTGCCAGTTAAAAATATTGCTATCCTTTTTTCGCGTCATATAAAAGAAAAGTGACAGCCAACATTTATCGGACAGATAAGTTTTATCTGGTGATTGAAAAATCGGCCCTTACTATACGATATCATTTTACAAAATTTCAAGTTTGGAATCCCCTTGGTTTGGACAAAAATAAAAAAAAATAAAAAAACTTTTTTAATTTTTTTAAGCAAAACTAATGATTAGATTTCTTTGAAATTCGGAATATACATAGCACTAATAGCAATACATTTCCGAAAAAAAAATCAAGGTTCCAACTTAATTACAAAAGCAAACAAAAATTTTTTTAAGTTAATTTTTTTTTTTTTTACTTTCAAGAGGGCGACAACCTAAATTTTTAGGTATTTAATGCACAATATAATAATGTATGAAATATATTTTTTTCGTAAAAATCTGTATTTGGCAACAAGGTAAAAAATGTAAAAATGTCTTTCAAAGGCCATTCGTCTTATGGGCATTAGGAGGTAATAGTAGATACCTAGTATAAATATTTCGAGACAATCTTAAGCAAATTAAGCCAGTTCTAGGCTAAGCAAAGCTTACCCATCTTGATAAATACGGATAACGCTCGTACAGTCAACTGCAGGAAAAAAGTAGCCCCCCACCCCATACAATGTTTCAATACTAGGAGATTACTTTCTCTGCAGCTCTCCCTACTAATGTTACTAGGCGACGGTACTCACACGTCATACTAATAGAATAAATACTTACATCCATAAATGGGTATCGGGTCTAGAATAACACCTCTCCATTTCGTCCGTGGATGTTGTAAGAGGCGACTAAGGAAATAGGTATGGGAATCCTTTAGGCGTCAGGCTATCAACCTGTCACTAAATACTACCTCTTCCATCTATTTGCAAACTTAAAATTAAGCTAGAAGTGGCTGCGAAGCGTGAAATAGTCATAATCATGGTTTTGTCTATGTCACGTTTCGTGTGCTCTGCTTATCCCTTTTGGGAACATAAGCGTAACTCGTGTTTAAAATTCAATTTCTAAATATTATTCACAATTCAACTGCATAAAAATTCTGGCCAGAGCAAACTTTTGTGTGATGGGTATGGATATACGTGTTTTTTGGTCTTGGAAGTTTTTTGTACATTTTGTTTATACATACATAAATACAGTTACGCCTATGTTCCCAAGTAGTATTTATTCTATTAGTATGACGTGTGAGTACCGTCGTCTAGTAACATTAGTAGGGAGAGCTGCAGAGAAAAGTAATCTCCTAGTATTGAAACATTGTATGGGGTGGGGGGCTACTTTTTTCCTGCAGTTGACTGTACGAGCGTTATCCGTATTTTTCAAGATGAGTAAGCTTTGCTTAGCCTAGAACTGGCTTAATTTGCGTAAGATTGTCTTGAAATATTTATACTAGGTATCTACTATTACCTCCTAATGGCCATAAGACGAATGGCCTTTGAAAGACATTTTTACATTTTTTACCTTGTTGCCAAATACAGATTTTTACGAAAAAAATATATTTCATACACTATTACATTGTGCATTAAATACCTAAAAATTGAGGTTGTCGCCCTCTTGAAAGTAAAAAAAAAAAAAAAATTTTTTTAACTTAATTTTTTTTTTTGCTTTTGTAATTAAGTTGGATCCTTGATTTTTTTTTCGGAAATGTATTGCTATTAGTGCTATGTATATTCCGAATTTCAAAGAAATCTAATCATTAGTTTTGCTTAAAAAAATTAAAAAAGATTTTTCATTTTTTTTTATTTTTGTCCAAACCAAGGGGATTTCAGACTTGAAATTTTGTAAAATGATATCTTATAGTAAGACCAATAAACCCTTCTAAGAAAGATATACATTTCAGCCAGGGGCAGTTTCACTATAGGATTGCGGCTAGACCCTTGAAATAATCATAAGTGCATAAATTCATGCCTCTTTCTCAGCTTTTCACACAACAAAAAATCACCACTGTTGTATGTTAAACTCCTTAAATATTTATTCTATTTTACTTTTGGTATTTGCTGTTACAACGGCAATTTAAATACATAATCTGTTAAAATGACTACAGTCTAGCTAGGAGGGTTCATGAGACAGCCTGGTGATAGACCGATGGACGCACTACGAAGTCTCAGTAATAGGGTCCCGTTTCCAACTGTTAGGTATAGTTCCCTTAAAACAGTGGTCCCCAACCAGTGGTCCGTCGACCACCCGTAGTCCGCGGAAATCTAAATATATTATATCCAGTGTTTTACCCAAAAAATCCAGGAAAAACTCATTGAATTACAAAATGTCAGAAACTGAAAGGTTGCTATTGAATTTAATTCACTTGAATAATTATTGTGGTGTGCAATTTGTGTTATATTTTTAACTACATGGAATTTGATTATAAAATTTTGTTTTATAATACCTACATTGTGATCACTTATTTATGTTTAAGCGGGACTTAATCACGGTATTTTTTAATTACCTCTCTCATATGTGTGAAAATCACGAAAGTTTAAAACAGTATATTGTGATCACTACCAACATGAGTAATATTAAAGTGTTCCCTGACCAAGAAAAGGTTGGGAACCCCTGCCTTAAAACAATACTAACGATCCGCAGCTAAAATGAAATGCAGTATCTAAAAATGCTTCACTAATTCGCATCAAACCGTTTCCGCAGAAAAACTTCTCCATTTTTTCCGTGGCTCGTGGCCAAGCTAACCAACGGGGAACTTTTATCGTTATTTGAACAATGTAGGGGGCATCTAATTTGCCTAATGGGTCTCCGAGTTTCGGAGGTAAGGATGTATGCAGACTGACTTATTTATGAAACTGAAATGTAAAGCTGAGATTAAGGGATCGAAAGATTCGATTAATTTACTGTAAACTTCGAAATGGAAGCGATAAATTAGGATTATAGCGAAGTATTCACTGTTTTTGGTAAAGTACCTACAGCAGGTTGAAAAGCTATATCCTACGGAGGTCCTATTCTATTCTGCATATTCTAGTTCTATGCTAACTGTAAATATCCATTCATCTAACTTGCGTTGTGGCTTGCCGCAATATCATGCTGAGTGCGGCCATTTTGGCGCTATTTGTTGTATTTTCATTGCGTACATATTATTAAGTTACTCTTTATTAAAGGCTTTGTATTTTTAGATAAATAACTTCAACAAAAATGTTTTATCTGTGTCAAATTTCCGTTTGTTTTGAATTTAAATAAATATCAGTGGACAATTTTTACACCAATCATCTAGTCCCAAAGTAGGCAATTTAATGCCTGTGTTATGGGTACTAGACAACGGATAAACATACTTATATATAGATAAACATCCAAGACTCGAAAGCAAACATTCGTATTCATCATACAAACATCTGCCCCGACCGGGGATCGAACCCGGGACCTTAAGCTTCACAGTCAGCTTCTCTAACCGCTGGGCTATCCAGCCGTCTAAAGCCGTCGTTTTACATTACAAAAACGGAATATTTATTTTTTTAAAGGCGTTATGTATGTATGTGATAGTCATTCAAACTATATCGTGATACTGTCGTCGATATAGTGTTCTAACGGACAATAGGACCAGTCGGCGTCGACAAATAGCTCAATATATCGCACGAAGGTCGCTACGTGAGCTTCGATCCCGTATCGAGTAATAAAGGGGACATATTGCCAGCCGTTTGTATATGTTCTATGTTATATGTTACAGTGTACAGTTAACTTTAGGAAGCGTTTACGAAAGACTGCAGCCGCCTTATAGACTGACCCATGTTGAACTTGACATTAGCATTGTTCTTTTATATATTTTCTCTCTTTTGCACGCCAGTTGCTGGTGAAATGTGTGAACCTTATTCAAAATTCAAAATTCAAAACTTTATTTATGCAAACAGCCTCCTTAGAGCACTTTTACACGTCTTTTTTTTTGAGTCTACCAGCGCTTCGGAAAGACCATCATTGGCAAGAAGAATGCGCCGCAAGAAACTTGGCTTACTTATTATAATTATACCATCTTTTGTACAACATTTTATGCAAAATAAAGTGATTTGATTTGATTTGAAAAAAATATGGGTCATCTGAACCACTACGTGACCTATCTAGAACGATATAAGACTAAGGATAAGATTCAGCACTATACCGGCACTTGTAAGCTGTCCAACTGAGTGCAGGTGAGAATTCAAAAGTACAACCCTCGATTATTTCGCCTTGTCGCATGATTTATGTACAGCTTTGCGAAATAATGGATTAAAAGCAGTATTGAAATAGTATGAAACTGATTCCGTAAAAAAATAAATGACCAAATTTACCCTGAGAATGATCGAAAAATAAAAATAAAAACTCCGACTTTGTGGCTCACCATTTTTATACGGCACTTCGCTTTTTCGTATTACAAGTATTATTACAAGTGACGGCATATTGCTAAATCTTATTATTTTATGCTCTTATATCGGTCTAGATAGGTCACCTGGTGGTTCAGATGTCCCATATTTTTTACAATAACCCCCTTATGTCTGGGATGTTGTGGCATAATAGTGATGCACAGTCCCATAATCTGGCTTGCTGAAAGCGTGCAGATTTGTCGAAAGTCATCAAAGGTAGCGTTACTATGACCAAAGTAGGCGTCACCAATGTGAGGAAAGACTTTAATAGAGAGATCTCTCTCCAGGCAGGTGTTATGCCTGAGGACCGAAGTCCTGAAGAAGTTGGAAGTTGTATTTATGCAACTGAATGTAGAAAATCCGTTAGAGTTTAGGATACCACTTCGACAGTAGAAGTTCTACTACTCGATGATAGACGGCGCTAGGGCGCTACATATACTTGTGACTATAAGTTTAAAGAACGGAATGTGGGAAAGATTCTAATAGAGATCCCTCTAGGCAAACATTATGCCTGGGACCGAAGTCCTAAGAGACGAAATTGGAAATTGTATTTCTACAACCGTTCGTCGAAACTTCGTTGGCGCGATGTTTCGTTTAGTTCGGCTATTCGACGTATGTGGCGCTGGGGGGCTATAAGAACAAACATACGAACATCTTTATAAACACTAGGAAACATCTGCCGTTTCGGATGTTTAATCGGAGCTCGTCATACATTAAGGAGCCGCTATCGCCGCGGCGTAATGGTCGAGGATTATTTATCACCTACGCGTGGACTTAGTCGGGTCGGGGTACGGGATGAGCGGGAGCGGAAGCGGGAGCGATTTCCAACTTAGGTCTGTCCGCTAGAGCGGAGCGAGGCAACGGAGAGGCGCGCGAGATAAAAATCCATCAATAGAATTGAATAAATATCCGCTCCTCTTTAGTGGATGCGATTCTATTGGTACTTCGATTAAAATGTAGTGAATGAAATTAGTCAGCATGTGATTTTCATTCGGAATAGTGGGTGGTTGAGCTCCGTCAACTGTAAAACTGTTCTGTACCTTAGCGGTTTAGGTAGTTAAAACAATATAAATAATCTTGACATGTCTTTTTGTTGAAATACACAGTCTAAAAATGAAAATCGTTACACTATACAATTCAATTATGAAAGTAAATGATTTTTTCATACCTAAATTGTAAAATGTAAAGTTTTCGATTTATAAAGTGTACGTTTAAATAAAAAGACACGTCAAGATTGTTTTAACTACCTAAACCGATAAGGTATAAATACTCGTACTGTGTCTGGTCAATGTGAATGAGCTTGTAGAGACGGATTTAGTGTTGTGTCCGATAATGTGGATAGTTAAGAACCACTGTCAATAGTGTCAGATCGTGGATTCCGAATTAGCTCCAAATATGTCGAGCTAATCTCAATATAAATATGTGAGTGGATCCGGTTTGTTTTACTACTTTTTAGGGTTCCGTACCTCAAAAGGAAAAAACGGAACCCTTATAGGATCACTTTGTTGTCCGTCTGTCCGTCCGTCCGTCCGTCCGTCCGTCCGTCCGTCCGTCCGTCCGTCCGTCCGTCCGTCTGTCAAGACCCTTTTTCTCAGGAACGCGTGGAGGTATGAAGCTGAAATTTATATCAATTACTCAAGTCTACTGTCCCTTGAAGCTGTGAAAAAATCAAACTTCTAAACCAACGCAATCAAAAGATACAGCCGTTTATGCCGCAAATTTTCGACACTTGCAAGGGAATCAAAACCTACAGGGTGCTTCCCGTGAACTCAGACTTTTGAAATTTGGTACGAAGCAACGTCTTATAGCATAGATAAAGGAAAAATTACGAAAACCATAAATTTTTAGTTACATCACGTAATATATTTTTTTTAATAATTTTAAACTTACTACCCATTTCCTCATAAACGCGTAGAGGTATTAAATTGAAATTCATACCAAATATTTACTCAGGTCTATAATACCTTTAAGCTGTAACAAAATCAAACTTCTATGTCAACGCAATCAAAAGAAACAACAATTTAAGCTGCATATTTTGAAACTAGTTAAAGGGTTAGTGTATTGTGGGCGATGGGCTAGCAACCTGTCACTGCAATATCACGTTTAACCATCTGGATACCCTGAAGTTGCTAGATGTGGCACTGAATTCTTGAATTCATGTGCTCTGCCTACCCCTCTTGGGAATACAGGCGTGATGTATGTATGTATTTTGAAACTCGCAAGTACTCGCAAGGGAATCAAAACCTAAAGGGTACTTCCAGTCGACCTAGAATCTTGAAATTTGGCATGAAGCAACGTTTTATAGCACACATAAAGGAAAAATTCCGAAAACCTTAAATTTTTAGTTACATTACAAAATATATATTTTTTAATAAATATATAGTTACTCGATTGTCGTAATGAACGAACTTTGTAAACCTTGCAGGTTTGTACGGAACCCTCGGTGCGCGAGTCCGACTCGCACTTGGCCAGTTTTTTTATAGTTTAATTTTAGCTGTCGGTTTGCGGTAGCTACGGTTTGATTTAAGAAGGTTTATTTTATTTAGCATCAAAATAAATGCACTCTTTGGGGAATCAGTAACGAAAATTTGGCTAAGGCTGTGACCGAAGTACAAGCGAGTTTTTAACAAGTTTGAACCTGCAAACTCGCTACCTCTCGCACTCAGGAACCGCCCTTAAATAGCTTTTACCATGTCGAAGCCAGCACGTAATGACGACCCTGATGTACTGAGGATATTAAATACGTAATGTATAGAGAAAGCGTTTGACTTATGAGGAACCGAATATATTACTATGTTAAGATAACTCTTACTATGTTTTATCGTTAATCTATATCTATTCTATCTATATCTATCTATATCTATACTAATAATAAAATTCTAACCGGGTCGATGTCTGTACATTTGAGATAAATGAGAAAAAATAATACAGGAGGCTTTTATCAACGTAATAGAACCCAAAACAATGATTTTTAGAATTGTTGTCTGTTTGTCTGTTTGTCTGTGAGTTTGTTCGCGATAAACTCAGGAACGGCTTAACGTAGAAAGATGCGGTTTTCACTAATATGTTGCAGGAAGCTTCACTTAACATTTAGGGTATGTTTTATTTAAATCGGTTCACAAATAAAAAAGTTACGTCCATTTCAAGAATTTATCGATTAGTGTTTGAAAGTATCGTTGTTGATTTATCGAAAACTTCAGTAAATGCATTGAAGCTTATAAATTTATAGTTCCTTAAATGAGGATATGGAACTTAAAAGTGAAAAGAAAAAAAAATGATGACACACTAAAACAATAACCAAAATAAGATGAGCTGGTAGCAACATAGTAAACTGTACGAAGTAGGGTTCACCTTAAGTTGGAAATTGCACAGGCGAAGCAAACACTAGGTTGGTATACATATAAAGCTCACCGCGATCTGCGCCGCGGTCAACCCAAACATCTGAAACCCCTGAACATCTTGGAAGTTGATTTCCTACTGGAGGGGCGTGAACTACGGATCTACGCGGCCTACAGACCGGCGGCATCACCGGCCAACATCGCGGCAGAACTGGAAGATGTGATGGCGGCACCCAGGCAGATCATCTTGGCGGGTGATCTCAATGCTAAACATCCAGCCTGGCACTCCAGCACCACAGATACAACCGGAAGGGCGATCCACAAGGCCGCCAGTGGATCTAGCGTTGCGAGCGGGCCGGAGCAGGTCATAAACTTCGCAATTAGTAAGAGAGTGACTGCTGAGATGGTGCAAGAGATACTTCCTCACTTGCCATCCGACCACAGACCTTTTTTTTGTCGATGTCCCCGATTGCGGCGGCCGAGGTTGCGCTTGCGCGTGACTACCACGACCGCTACAGGCCCGCCCCGGCTTATGGGATGCTGGAGCCCCGCGTTGATGGAGAGTGGTAACCGGGACGCTTGGCCTTCTTCCATAGACGACGGGCTGTTAAGTTGGCAGGGGCGCCCCATCCCCTGCCATCAGCTACTATGGGAGAGCGGAGGCGACGGCACATTGCCACCTCCACCTTCCCACCCGCCTGCGCCGGAGCAGGGGCGCAAGGGGATCGTTCTCGATCCTACCACAGACCTGTCCTACTATCGCTGAAGTCCACGGCAACCACAATAGGAAGGAGGCCGGGAAAACGCATCAACTGGAAAGCGTTCTCAGCAGCACTGGAGGAGAAATCCCAGATCAGAGAGATCACAACCGCCGAGGACGTTATCACACTGACCGCCAACATCTAGGAGGCGTTTAGTTGAACTACGCACAACGTTCCGGAAAGAGAGAGGAGAAACCTACTTTTAACCCGGATCCAAGATCTCATACAGTGAAAGCGCCAACTGAGGTGGCAAAGCCAGCTGACCAGGAGCCCTTTCCTAAAGACGCAGGTGAACGCCCTGGTAAAAAGGGCTGAGAAGAAGAACTAAAGTTGTATGCTAAAGAGACCTGCATCGCGTCGGTCGACGGATATGTCTTCTCCATCGACCAGATATGCAAACAACTGAGCGCAATTCCGACGCCAACGAGACCACTGTAAGATCGGGATGGCCAATTGAGGTACAAAGTAGAAGACAGGGTGGAGATCTTTAACCGAGTACCTCGAGAGACAGTTCCAGCCGAACCCATCAGGTGACGCTGAGTACACAGCAATGGTCAGCGAACACCTAGAGAGATATTTCACCCACCCATCGAGTCGAATGACGACCCGGTTATCTTTTCGCCCAGCGTAGTGGAAAAGGCGCTAATGAGGGCTACCCGACAAAAGCACCTGGCGCCGACACGATTCCGAATATGGCCCTGCGACGTCTACCGCGACGCACAATCGCGGCGATGACCAAAATCTTAAACGGAGTCATGCGTAACAGCCATTTTCCGACAGCCTGGAAACTAAGTCGGGTAATTATGAGCATGATACCAAAGCCCGGTAAGAATCTATATGTAGAAGCCTTCAGCTTAGCTTTAGAAGTTGTCGACCGATCGCGCTCCTCAGCACAAGGTGTTCGAAAGGCTGGTACTAAAACATCTACAACCACACATAGTACCGCGTCCCGAGCAGTTTGGCTTCCGCAGAGCTCGCTCCATGACCCTGCAGCAAATGAGAGTCCTTCACTTCCTGGTCGAGACGAGAAACAGGAAGGAACAAGCAGCGGCTGAATTGCCGCATATGGAAAAGGCGTTTGATAGGGTATGACATGAGGGGCTGCTATTGCAAACTGTCAGCGTTACCAGCTCCGAGAAGAATCATCCGCGTCCTGACCTCCTTCCTAAACGACAGAAGATTCGTCGTGTCGGTGAAAGACGCTACCTCAACGGAGCGCCGCATCCTAGCGGGCGTCCCACAGGAAATGTGCATGTCACCGGCAATTTATGCTCTCTTCACCAACGACATCTCGGTGATCGGCGACGTCCATATGGGTCTTTTCACCGACGACGTAGTCTACTTCGCATCATCAATGAACTGGAAGGAAGCTCCAGAGGGCACTAGATCGGTTGGTTCTCCCTACGGAGACTGACACAAAACACAGGCCATTTCCTTGGAAATGAAGCGCCCAAAGCCACCGCTTCGACTACACGGCCAAGAGGTGCCGTGGTCCGACTCGGTGAAATATCTGGGCGTCACCATTGACAAGAACCTCAGTATGAAGTAGCAAGCTGAAGAAGTTCCCACCCTAAACTACTCTACGCTTTAATTCCCGATAGCTCCACGTGTACCTAACATCGGGTACGGTGAAGCTTTATTAACTCAAAGTAAACTTTTTCCTGCAGAGCAAAATGTAAGTGCAAAACACCCAAAATGTAACCAATGGTTTTGCACGTTCCGTATTTCACAAAACGCATCAAATATGTACATTTTGTGTTTTGTGTATTTTACTCTGAAGCGTTCATGTTCACTTTCTTAGTCACTCTACAAATTAATTACCGAGAATCAGAGTTATTAGAGTAAAATCGAAGTCCACGCGAACGGAGTCGCGGGCACAGCTAGTGATCTCTAAAATATGAATAAATCCTGATAAAGCTGTGTTAATGGTATGCACTTAGTAGTGATTCTTGAATGGGGGTCGTAAAACCCCTGCAAGGGGGTAGCTAGGGGTTACAATATTGATTTTAAGTTTTGTGTGCCTGATTTCGGGATGAAATAACTTTGTCATTAGTCAAATAGTTCTATAAAATAATTGTCATACCATACAATTACATACAATCACGTCTATGCTCCCAAATGAGGTAGGCCGAGCATAGTCTATGTCTATGCCACATTTCGTGTGATACGCCGCATAGACACTACCACGACTATTTAACGTTTGGAAACCACTTACAGCATAATCAGATAGAGGTTTAGGTCGCAACCTCCTGGGGGTCGAAAAACCTCAAAAGGGGGTCGCAAGGGGTTTCAAGATTAATTGAAAAATAAATTAAAATAGTATGCACAATTGCAGTGTTTTTGTTATCAGCTTTTTATATGCCTAATTTAAGTTGGTTAAGAACTTCTAGTTCAAAATAAGAGTCGAATCTACTAGTCGGACGTGTCAACAGGCGAACAGATATGAACAAGTTACCAAGTTTTAATTGTCCTTACTAGTGATGTTCCGGATCGTTAAAATGTGTATCCGCGGATAAGGATTTCATTATGGATATTTAGTGGATCCGGATACGATTTAATGACATAAAAGTGACGTTATAAGTTGGTATGTTAGTGACCTCACTTTATCTAATTATTAAAAAAAATCATAGTCATCAAAGTATGTTAAAAACTTGCTATAATATTGATCTCATTATAAGTATTCTTTGTGGTGTTGGTATGGTAACCTACTGCGATAAATGTTTGCAAATAAAGGTACCAAATATTTGATTTTACGAATTAAATATACTCTTAATGGTACAGCTATTTTAATTCTACTTAACATCTGTAAAAGACCCGTGAAAGATTCATGTGAAAAGTAACGGATACGGATTTTTCTTTTCCTCTAATATCCGCAGAAACGGATACGGATATCCGGAACATCACTAGTCCTCATCCACCGCTCAGCCAGTCCGTGTTTCTGAGGTGCAAGTGTCGGTAATCACTCCACTGCAGGATTTATGCTGAATGTTATAATTCACATATGGAATAAACAGATGCCTCACCGTGTTCCCTAAGGCTCAATTCACACCAGAAGAGCAGCGCAGCGCGGCGTACCGGAGCGCAGTTTCAGTTTCATGAGAATTTCAACTTTATTTTCATCACAATAAATCTTACTATCGCATGAGAAACTCCAACGATGCGCGCGGATGCCCGCGGATCCGCGGGAATTCCAGCGCATTCCATAAACAAAGCCGTGCGACTGCGCGAGCTGTCGCGGGAATGCCCGAGGATGCTCGAATAGTCGCGAAGGCCGCTGTCAATACATATGTCAATAATTATGTAAATTCCAGCGACTTCCTACGCATTCCAGCGGCTTCTCGAGCTCCACGGAGCAGGTCGCTGCGCTACGCCGCGCTGCGCTGCTCTTCTGGTGTGAATTGAGCCTAATGGTGTCCACAGATTAACACCTCTCCCTTTCTTCTGTGGATGTCGTGTACCTACAATTACGAGTTGTCCCTCGCGATCTTAGACATACGAGGGCTGCACTGAAAGTTTCGGGAAACTAATATTAAAATAACATTTTTTATCACGTATTATACCTTTTTACAATCGTCAAAGTTTCCTTATCTTAAAACACTGGCCACATAGAAAAAAAAAACAATGGTTCGGTTTCAATTGTTTTTTGAACTTGATGAGTCGCTGCCCAACATGGAATTGTCACGTGAAAATTTAAGAGCTATGATTTACTACGACTTTAAAAGTGGATTAACACAAAAATAATGTGGAGACCGGATGATTGCTGCTTTTAATAATGAAGCCCCTTCGATGACCACAATATACAGGTGGTTTTCGGAATTTCAACGTGGCCGTGTTTCCCTCATGGACAATGTGCGTGAAGGTCGACCAAAATCGGCAGTCACCCAAGAAAACATCAATGTTGTGCGTCAACTGATTACGGAAGACCGACATGTGACATATCGGGAAATTCAGGAGTCTCTGGGCATTGGAATGAGTCAAATACAAATTATTCTACAGCAAGAGTTAGGCGTGCAAAAATTGTTTTCCCGGTGGATACCTCATCAGTTGTTCGACGAACCGAAAACGACTTGGGTCGATTAGTGCCCCGAAACTTTAAATAAAATCAACAGAGGAAGCTCAAATGCAGTTTTTAGTATTGTATTGGATAATGAGTCATGGATATACGCCTATGAGGCTGAAACTAAAAACCAATTTCGAGTATGGGCCTATGAAGGCGAGATTAAGCCGACAAAAGTGGTTCGCTCTCGCAGCACGGCCAAAAAGATGGTGGCTAGTTTTGTCTCCAAATCGGGTCACGTGGCTACAATTCCTCTTGATGACCGTAGAACAGTCAATGCCGATTGGTATGCAACCATTTGTTTGCTGAGTGTGTGTGGTGAACTGAGAAAAAAAAACCTCAATCGTCGCATCATCCTTCACCATGACAATGTCAGCTCCCATACGGCTCGGTTAACAAAGGACTATCTAGACGGTGAAAAATTCGAATTACTGAACCATCCTCCATACAACCCTGACTTAAGCCCCAATGACTCTTTCACATTCCCCAAAATCAAAGATAAGTTACGTGGTAAGCAGTTTCAGGCGCCAGAAGATGCCGTGGAGGCGTACAAAACGGCCATTTTGTCGACCCCACCTTCAGCGTTCAATGAGTGCTTCAAAAACTGGTTTGAACGTATGTAAAAGTACATTTAATATAAGGGAGAATACTTTCAAAAGCAATAAAATTACTTTTGATCATTTTAACTGGATATTTTTTTCTATTCCCGAAACTTTCAGTTTGACCCTCGTAGTTTGTCCTAAAATCACATGCCCGAACCGTTTTCCTAAACCTAATGAGCAGTACTCCTAAAGATTAATAAAATTGTCGTATCAGTTATTTTCCATAATGTAGTTATTGCCCTAAAACTCATTTAGCCGAATCATTTTTACAATCACGCCTGTATTTCCAAACGGGGTAGGCAGAGCACACAAAACGCTACATAGACAAAACGATGACTATTTCACGCTTCGTGGCCACTTCCAGCATAATATTTTTTTTATGTTTTGAGGTGGCAGGTACAATAGTGACAGGTTGCTAGCCCGTCGCCTAAAGTATACCTTAACCTAAGTCCTTAGTCGCCGCTTACGACATCCACGGAAGACATGAAGAGGTGTTATTCTAAATCCGACACCACACGGAAAAATACATACATACATACATACATATTCTCACGCCTGTATTCCCAAGAGGGGTAGGCAGAGCACATGAATACAAAAATCCAGTGCCACGTTTAGCAATTTCAGCAGGGTAACCAGATGGTTAAACGTGATATTGCAGTGACAGGTTGCTAGCCCATCGCCTACAATACACTAACCCTTTCCCAGAGTCGTTCTTACGACACCCACGGGAAGAAAGGGGGAGGTGCTATTCTAACCCGGCACCACACGGGAACGGAAAAATGTTTACCATAATTATAAATCCTTAATGTTATTTTGCATATTCCTCGAAATATCTAATAACGTTCCACGTCATATCATTAATCCTAAGTGTTGTTGTCCTAATAGGCATTAACCTTACCGATCAATAGCTAACACATATTTAGGACAAATGAGTTTTAAGGCAACCTTATACCTATTCTCTCTAGAATACGAATTCATTATGGCGTAGTTGTATAATGTCTAACGCAAAGCCCAGTTGGGTACGAGAAGGAGTCTTTGGCAAACAAAATATAGGTCCTGTTTTAAACTTTCGTGATTCTCACACATATTTATGTTTACGCGGGACTTAATCACGGTATTTTTTAATTACCTCTCGACGTTTCGGCCGCGTTACAGCGACCCGCGTAAACATAAAAATATAGGTCATATGAGTGTAAAGACAAATGATCACTATGACATGAAACATTTGGGAATGCATGATTCAGATATAGATCCGCTATTTAGTTATTGTGATAGTCATAATGCCACATACAGGCAGACAGCAACAAAGGCGGTCGAACCACAAAATCTACAGGACAATACTTTCAGCTAACTTCGGAATTCCGAAAGAAACTAATTCTTCAAGTCATCGAACAGTTCTGACGCTTCCAAAGTCATTAAAGTCATCAGAAAAACTATTGAGAATCATCTAACGCAATATATCCCGACACTTCACCAATCATATCCTGGACCCTTATCAAAACTCCGTAGGAATAATAGGGAAGGGACGTTGGATACCATGGACTATCGATGGTTTTTTTCCTTCATAGAGGGCCTCAAAAAAGGCCTTATTGGCTTGTAAGAAAAACCCCGAAGAAGTTTGGTATAAGTACTCGAATTAAACTTCTAGTTGTTTGGTATAGTCTTCATTTTCACAGTCTTATCAGTTTGGTCACATTAACGAGTGTTTTCAATACAATTTCACTAATGAATAGAAATAGTTTGAAGTAATATTAAGATGCGATAATGGATGTAAAAAAGTGCAGAACAATTTAAAGTTTCGTATGCCTTCACTATCCTATTTTCGAGTGTAACGTGATGAATATCGTATGTTTTAAAAAGTAACAATAACATCTATTTCGTACGATAAATATTGCGACACAAAAAGTCTTATCAAAAGAGTAGGCATAAAAACAGGAACACAGGATTTGTTGTCAGTTCAACAAGTATTAAAACATTCCACATTTTCAATAAGAAGCTCAGACTTTTATATCTACATGAAAATTCAACAAACAACACATCGAAAAATGCATTTTTTTTTCATTATCGATGGTTTTTCACATCCCTACGAATAATATACGGACCAACAACTTCCGGGCTCCAAAAGATTCCGATTTAACTTTGTATGGACATTTATGGAAGCAATTTTGCCAAGATTGGAAAAGTGTTGGACGCCTCCGCTGACAGCCCAAATCGTTTTTAACTTGCATTGTTAACATTCTTTAGTAATATTTTCATACTTTTTTATCGAAGAATTTTCGGATGCTGCCCTTAGAAGTAACATCTTCTGGATGTATAGGCGTAATACCTATTTAAATTTCGCATTGAAACCAAGTTAAGGTATTCTTTAGGCGACATGCTAGCAACCTGTCACTATTATACTACCTCTTACATCTGTTTTCAAACCCAAAATGATGCTAGAAGTGGCTGCGAAGCGTGAAATAGTCATAATCATGTTTATGTCTATTTCACTTTACGTGCGCTCTGCCTACCCCATTTGGAATTATAGGCGTGATTATATGTATGTATGTATGTATGTTGAAACCAATTTTATTTTGCTGACTGTACTTTCGTTGAGTGTTCCTATCTGTCAAATGCCAATTCAATCGAATTAAAGGAAGAATTGTATTTTATTTTTTACATAATTTTAGCTGAATCGGCTGAAAAACAAAAACATTTTTTTTTGGAAATCGATCAAGTCAAGACATACCTTATTTTTTTTAAAATGTGAATATGAAAGAAGAACATTTGGGAACATTGTTGTTGTTGATCTAATCTAAAAGTAGGCCTTAAACAAAATATTGAGTCTCAATGCCCCGTGTGGTGCCGGGTTAGAATAGCACCTCCCCCTTTCTTCCCGTGGGTGTCGTAAGAGTCGACTCTGGGAAAGGGTTAGTGTACTGTGGGCGATGGGCCTGCAACCTGTCACCGCAATATCACGTTTAATCATCTAGTTACCCTGAATTTGCTAGACGTGGCACTGGATTTTTGAATCCATGTGCTCTGCCTACCCCTCATGGGAATACAGGCGTGAGTATATGTATGTATGTATGTATTGAGTCTCATTCGACCTAAGTATGTCTAATTTTACATAACCGACCCTTTCCAACCGATACAATTTGATTGTGAGGTTTAAATTCAGAACCATAGTATACAAACAAAGTTCAAATACGATCGATCTAGACCTAGACTCTCACGGTCTTATCGGCTCGTTTGTACAGGGTTTGGTACTTTCCATTCATATCCCATACTTTTGACTGTAATATTTGTATGTAAAAAATAATAAACACGCTAAGTATGCGATCCTAAAAATCCCCCTCTTTATAAAATAGACCCGTTTCACGCTGCACTCTAACTTTAAAACCATTTAACCCCCATTATGAGTTAGCCGGGCTTAACCGGTTCGCTGCGCGCATTACTGACTGCACTAAGTGGCCTATCTGGCCCAATATTATGTGCATGCTAAATTCTGTAGTTTTTATCATGTGCTTCGTAAATACGAGCGTTGAAAGTTCTGCATCAGAATATTTAGAGAATGGGCGTGTTAATAAATTGAGTGTTTGAAGGTAGTTCGAGGGTTTTAGTTTACATGCAGGTTTTAGAGGTAGAATATTTCGCTTGTTTTTTTTGCAAAGCGTGATTGTCATAGCCTTTTAATTAAAGGTTTGGTGATTTTTCATTTGTTGACATACAAAAATCATACAAAAATAGTGAACACCATATAAGAACAAAATGTAGACATAGATTCAAACATCACTCTCATTGTCATTGTCAAGACATAATTATATTCTTAAAATTTTACTGTGCATCAAAACCAAATCAGCTTACCATAAAAAAAAAGAACAGCTCTCCAGTAGACATTATAAAAATACGGTACAAAATAATAAAAGTTACCAATTAGTAGTGAAATATCTGACCAAATATTAAAAAATACACCCGTAATATTTGAACATGTCAAAAATCAAAAAAGCCTGGCAATAACATGCACGCCAAATGACGCAGAAACGCAAACAAGGCAATAATTAATCAACAACGTTTTAAATAAATCAGACATCGAACAACGGCTGGTTAATTACTCGGAAATCACGTATCATCAGTGACCGCGCATCGACAGGGTTAATAAACTCGCAGAACTTGCACTAAATTTAATCATTTCAAACCTATATACGCATAACTGTTTTGTTCCTATTACGAGTTTAATGAAACATCGATTTAATTTTTTTGGCAAAATCATACACGTCAGTTTTTTATCTTTCACATAAATTGACTCCAAATGCTTGCCGTAGATTTTCTCAAAAATGTTTCATAAACAACGATGAAATCGTGAAAACAAATACTGCCCCCATTCGAAATAAAAAAACTTTTAAGTAAAACGGTTTTTATTTTCCCGTGTGGTGCCGGGTTAGAATAGCACCTCCCCCTTTCTTCCCGTGGGTGTCGTAAGAGTCGACTCTGGGAAAGGGTTAGTGTATTGTGGGCGATGGGCTAGCAACCTGTCACCGCAATATCACGTTTAATCATCTGGTTACCCTGAATTTGCTAGACGTGGCACTGGATTTTTGAATCCATGTGCTCTGCCTACCCCTCATGGGAATACAGGCGTGAGTATATGTATGTATGTATGGTTTTTATTTTAGTCTAATCAATGTATATAAAACCGTTTTACTTAAAAGTTTTTTTAAATATTTTTATTTCGAATTTTTAGTTTTTTTTTAAATTGATATAATGCACTGTATTTTCCATGCAAAGACCTTTCAATTGATATCCATATTGATGGGGTTGATAAGAATTAGGTCATCCGCCATTTTGTAGCGGCGGCCATTTTGAATTTACAATGACAATGAATATAAATTATTGTATTGTCATCACAACTAAAAGCGCATACCGAATTTCAGATTAATCAGTTGGCGAAAAGAGGGTGAAATTTCAATTTCTATATTTGAACCAACAAAGACCAAAGAATAAAGAATAAAGTCTAAAACAAACGGGGTAAGCTAAATAAAACCGTTTAATAAAAATATGGACATCACTTCTGTTCTCCCCATACTGTGCCAGAAATACGTTTGCAAAATTAAAACTGGACTGGCGATGTGTTAAGTTGATCGCGAATGTTTCGTGGCCCATTTCGCCCACCTGCACGAGACGGGTTGACTGTTAACATACAGGGCATTGGGCATGATACACTCTTTTACGTTTTTATAAATATTGTGTGTAAATGACTATCTGTTTATTTCGTATTTCGGAATTTGCAGTAAAAGGAAATATCATGAAGAAGCTTACACATCACTATTGCTAACTAGGGAGCTGCAGAGATCTTTATTTTAATTATATAGGGTTCCGTACCAGAAGGGTAAAAACGGGATCCTATTACTAAGACTTCGCTGTCTGTCTGTCCGTCCGTCCGCATGCTGTTCTATAAAACCGCAACCGTCAATTGAATTTTTCACAAATTATGTATTTATGTTGCCGATATAACAACAAATACTGAAAACAAAATAAAAGGTACCTAGCAGATAGGCACTTGTTCACCTAGTTGATGGTACGGAACTCTTCGTGTAAAACGTCACGAGGGACATAATTTATCCAATTACATACAAATCACGCCTACGTTCCCAAAAGAGGTAGGCAGAGCACACGAAAGACAAAAACAGAACCATAATTATGACAATTTCAAACTTCGCAGCCACTCCCAGCACAATTTTAGGTTTGAAAACAGATGGAAGAGGTATTAATAGTGACAGGTTGCTAGCCTGTCACCTAAATCCTAAATCTATTTTCTTAGTCGCCTCTTACGACATCCACGGAAGAAATGGAGTGGTGTTATTCTATCCCACACAGATGATATTCGTATTTAGCTAATTGTTTCACAAAAACAAATTGTGTTATAATATAAAAGCGTGTATGTAATCTACAATTAGTAGGTAATTATTGTAATTAATTAAAGCTAAAAGCACAAAACATTTCCGTAATTTGCTAAACTAACATTAAAGGAGTACCTATTCCAAAGAAAAACAAGATCATTCTGATAAAAACATTTTCCGAACAAATTGCGAAGTAACCCAACGAGTAGGTAATCTTATTATTTTGATAGGCATATTATTTTGTATGTTAAGACTGAGCATTAATAAGTAAGGTAAATTAGCTTGTTTTTGTCTAGAGATATTGGGGAATTATTTCACGAGTATTTTCTCATTTTTTTGGTATCTGTGGTAAACATTTTTCGACTTCATCGTATCGGAATATCAACTTAGGAATTCTAAAATGTCACAGGCACTTTTAATGTTTTTGTTAAAAAAAACAATAACGAAAAAACCGATTTTATTATTATTTAATTTCGTTTTTATTTGAATAACGTCAAACTTAATAAAGCGTTGTCACATAGCTGTTTTGTTCATGCCTGTGTCATGTCCCTGTGTTAGTTTTTACCTGTCTACTCTGTCAAAATTCTAAACGTCGTTACCGGTCCAAATGAAAATCTATAGTTATTAAGAGGAAATGGAGCGGTCATATTTTGTATGGAAACGTAGTCCCCTGATTCCTCGCTGGATATTACCCGTAGAACAATGATTTTTTACATCAACAATCTAATGATATATTAGCATGTTCCTATGTTTTCCTTTTTTTCTTTATTGAATTATTAAAGGAGATATTAACTTTCAAAAACATGAAAATTTGGTAATTTTTTATCGTTGTGTTCAAACCTCTAGAAACCAATTTTAACACAATTATATCAAAATATAAGAACATAGAAACACAGTTATGACATTTTTTAAACATTTAATGAAAAAACATATTTAATCGGTTAAGTTTTGGAGAAGAAATCAGGGGACTACGAAACGTTGTTTTTGATTAATTTTCATAGGTATTTTCGGTCCGAGCTGTAGTTGTTCTTATCGCACTCGACGTCGTCTGGGCAGGTGACGGCGCGACAGCAATAGATTTAGCAAATACCTATTTTTCAATTCCCTCGACCGGCATATTTCCTCTTAATTCAAACGTAAATTGTGAAGAATTTACAACTCAGACTGGTTACGTAATTTGCACGAAATCAGATTGGAAGTCATAATGGAGTATTTTTTTTGCATTATATTAAAATGAAATAACTCCCAAAATCCAGTGAAAATCATTTGTATTCGCTATTGTTTGTAATTTAGTTCGTGTTTCAGAAAGAAAACTATATTTTTTCGGAAAAATAAAAGAACACACTTTCTTATTTTCTTATTTCACCTGCTACATAAAGTATAAAAGTAACTTAGTACGTCTGCCTGTGAATTACCTTTATATTCAAATACCTCCCCAGACTAGAATACTATTGTAACTGAAATTAAACGAAACACGCTAAGGACTAACTAAACTAACTGGAGATTAGCTCAACTCGTGTTCATGTAAATGAAGGTTCGGTTAGTTTAACTGCTTTGTGCTAATTCAAGAACATAGCTAATATAAACGTTATATCACTCAGCTATATGGATATATCATAGTTTTCGGTTAAAAGTTGCTTCAAAAATGTTTTTATCTTTTAAAGCATTTTTCAATTGAAATGCAGATTTTCACAAATTTTTATTCTTTTTTTATAAAAAAATTTAACCGTACGGTTGTCGGGTTTAGAACAACACCTATCCATTTCTTCAGTGGATGTCGTCCGAGGTGCGAAAGAAAATCAGTTAGGGCGTGATTTACGCGACAGGTAACAACTTGTCACTATAATAAATATAATAATTATAGTGACAAGTTGTTACCTTAATAATAATACTTACAAGAGATAATTATTATCTCTTGTAAGTGACTAAAAATATGCTAAAAGTGGGTAAGAAACGTGGAAGTCATTGACACAGCCATTATGTAGCGTTTTGAGGCCTCACCAAACCACATTGCTCTCTAAAAAAAGACCTAAATCTAGTCGTTTAAACACATAAATTAATAGCTACTAATAAACAACCTCCGAAAACGTAAAACAATTTAAAAAAATCGATAGGTCTTTTATAATTCACCTTCTGAGCACTGCGTGCGGCTCTAATTAGCCTATAAAAGTCGCCACAAAAAAGAACCTCGCTGGCTGGCTGGAAAAACAAACGCGTGCTAAAAGCGTTCGTGTGTTCGCTGCTTTACTGAACGGGACGTGTGTACGCGGCTTTAGAACGTTATCGACATAGTCCGCTCTTTGTGCCACAGGTAAGCAAGCGAAAATTGAATTTGGAAGAATAGCTTTTTTAGAGCTGACGTTTTCAAAATGTGTCCGTTTTTGAATAACAGTTATTTTCGCAAACTCAGAATCCGATGCAAATTGAAACAAGATATGCGCAATTTTTCTAACAAATTTTCTTATTTCATTTCAAGACCATATTAAGTGAATGAAAAAAGTAACGGAAAGGATTTTTGTGACATTTTTTTTTATAAGTATCATTCTTGCTATAGATTCTGCGTCGAAAAAAAAATGTGACAGGCTAGCAGCAGCGCTGTCACTATTATACTTCTAAATTAAAACCAAAAGATTACACTACAAGTAAATACGAAACGTGGAATGATCATGGCTTTGTGCTCTGCCCATCTCATTTAAGAAAATACTAGCTGTGCCCGCGACTCCGTCCGCGTGGAATAGTGACTAATTTTCCCCCCTTTTCCCGCATTTTTCAATGTTTCTTCGCTCCTATTAGTCGCAGCGTGATGTTATGTAGCCTAAAGCCTTCCTCGATAAATGGTCTATCCAACACAAAAAGAATTTTTCAATTCGGACCAGTAGTTCCTGAGATTAGCGCGTTCAAACAAACAAACAAACAAACAAACAAACAAACAAACAAACAAACAAACTCTTCAGCTTTATTATATTAGTATAGATTTTTTTGAAAAGCAAAATGTAAACACAAAAACCAGCAAATAATGCAAAGTTACCACATAAAATAATTCTTCTCTATTCTACGGAATTATTCGCAAGCTACCTTCAATTCAGTTTATTTTTTTGCCAAGAAATTTATTCAAGCAAACAAGAGTTCATTGCCCTCAATCTAATCAAGCTAACTCTTATTACTAAAACAAAACTGATAAACTAATTGCATCCGAACAGTATTCAAATAAGAGCAGTAACTCACAGGGGTGTTTTAATTTAGCATAAAAGTTTCTATGGATTTGTATTGAGATTTGTTACTCAGGGGACAGAATTTTTAAAGAAAAATTTCATCGAAATTCGTAACGTGAAGGACAAAATAAGGATGCACTATTCCGTACTGTAAAAACCTAGAGTTAAGCGATTTGTGCAAATTTACAATGGTTTAACTAACATTCAGATGATTTTGTATAAAATAAATATTTCAGGTTCCGCGTACAAATTATATCCAAAGTATATTTTAACCATTTTTAGGGTTCCGTACCTCAAAAGGAAAAAACGGAACCCTTATAGGATCACTTTGTTGTCCGTCTGTCCGTCCATCCGTCTGTCAAGACCCTTTTTCTCAGGAACGCGTGGAGGTATGAAGCTGAGATTTATATAAATTACTCAGGTCTACTGTCCCTTGAAGATGTGAAAAAATCAAACTTCTAAGCCAACGCAATCAAAAGATACAGCCGTTTATGCC
>BHDV01003145.1:29672-54865 GCA_005406045.1 Adoxophyes honmai | reverse complement strand
ACCACGGTCGCTGTAACGCGGCCGAAACGTCGAGAAGGTAAATAAAATTCGCGATTAAGTCCCGCGTTCATACATATAAATATTTCGAAAATTTGTTTACATTCCCACCAGTTTCTTCCTCAGAAGCCTCAGAAGCAATTAACAAAGTTTAATAACCCTCATTTACTTTATAATTATTCCACTCATTTGAAATTCCCTTAACAAAACACATTCGAATTTAAATCAGCAGAAGTTAGAAGATTATGTAGCTTGTTTTAGATGCAAATTGCAGAATAACTCGTCAGAATGCAATATTAACTTTACTATCCCCAACTCTTAATTCACTAGAACCAGCTAACCAAAATACATCTTCACTTTCTCTATTACAGAGTCGTTTTTGAAAAGACTTGTTTTTGTTTGATACGAGGTTGGTACGGTTAGTGTGGAAAGTACAAGTCAAAAGATTGTTGACGTGTCGAGTTTTAGTAAATAAAGCGTATTTTATGTTGCATAAATATGTATATGAGATCTACTTTGTAGTGTACTTGAGATGCAAATGTCTGCAAAATAGGAATGAGTTACACTTAGTACAGACCAATACAGAGTGTCCCAAAACTATGAGAGGGAAGTACCGTATTTATTTTAATTTTTTGGTACGGAACGGTTTTAGACGTACACAAATACACGCATAAGTAGACGTATGAATATTTTAAATATTCAATTAATATTTAGTTGTATATCTACTTTATAAGAAAATAATTAAAGTAGTTAAGGGTGAGTTCCCATACAAAAAACGTAGTTTATTGCAGTTTTTTTGCAAAATATTAATATCTAACTGCAAAAGGTAAACTGTGGTTGGGAGAGAAATTAAATTGAAATGGAATAAAATATTATCCTATTTGGTTATGATTATGAAATACTTAACTATATTTCTAAACTATTTGAACTATTTGAAGTTACACTTTCTCGTGAACAAAACCTATTCACAACTTAATAAATTTACCCAGTTTTTTTAAGAAATAGCAACACCAACTCAAATTCGCCTCACCTCATTCCTTATTACCCACCAAATCCTATTTAACTCGGCTTTTCAAAGGTAAAAATAACTGCCTGAAAGAGTCTTTGAAAAACTTAATTCCAAATAGGAGTCCGTCTCAAGTTTTTTCAGAATCCTCTCCTTAATCCTGACTTCGTTAAAATACCTGGAACAAGAAAGTAATTATTAGCAAATTACTCAATTTAGGAAAAATCGAATAAGAAAAACACAGGGGTGTAGAATTTAAAACAATTAAAACACCCCCGTGGGTGTCGTAAGAATCGACTCTGGGAAAGGGTTAGTGTATTGTGGGCGATGGGCTAGCAACCTGTCACTGCAATATCACGTTTAACCATCTATTTACCCTGAAATTGCTAAACGTGGCACTGGATTTTAGAATTCGTGTGCTCTGCCTACCCCTCTTGGGAATACAGGCGTGAGAATATGTATGTATGTATGTAAAACACCCTCATGTCACACACAACAACACCTATCCATGAAATCTCAAATATCACTAACTAACTCCATTATTTGTTCCGTTGGTAACGTAAGAGGTGACGAAGGAAATTGGTTAAGGTATATTTCAGGCAACAGGCTAGCAACCTGTCATTGTTATACCAGCCAGTCCAAAACCTAAAAAATAAGCTACACGTGGCCATTAAATGTGAAATAGTTATAGTTTTGATGATTTAACATTAAACTACCGTGAGACTCACTCATCTTATATCTTATCTCGATTTATAACGTGAGTTATCCGTGTTTCATAAGATAAGTTTTGATGATATAAGTACGTTTCGTGCGGTGTGCCTAGGCGTGATGTTACGTTAAAAAATATTTTGCTAAGTTCTCCGCTTAAAATGCAATAGCATTTACATACATGTATATTCTACTCAAACTTGAAGGTAGCGTCTTTATTACGGAATCAGTAATCATTTCTATCCGTAAAACTACTTTTGTACAGTTAAACTAAACAACTAAGCTTAACGTATTTAGCTCTGAGAACTTCTGGCGGTTCAGCGAATTCTACGGTCAATTATGAAGTTCAAGCTTTAGGCCAGAAGCGTAGTAGAATAAAAACAGTATGGCTGTCGTATAGGCCGGAAATATAACCATAAATATTTTTACTAGTGGTCGGGTATACGTGTATACTGTGTAAAATATTTCCTGAAAATTTGACATTGACAGTGTGGGAGACAAATGTTTCATCGCTTTTCAGGTCTTTACGCCATGTGTTGAAACTGTATACCTTACAAAACCACTGCTAGATGGCGCTAGTTGTATGTTCTTCTTTGTTAACGTTTGGCTTCCTAAGAATCTTTATAACCAAGGATTTCGATATAATAAACGAGTTGTTAATACGTGTCAGTGCAGTGTTTTAATTGAAGAAGTGTAGTGGTCAACACCATGTTTTATCTATCTTACGTCCTGTACGAAAGTTCTTTTAGTCGGCGCGTACGCAATTGCAATGCTATTCGCAGTTGACTGAGAGCAAGCGTACAGTCAAGGAATTTGATTCGCGTACCGCTTCGATGTTTTTTTGCTTGAAATATGAACATACCTTAAGGTTTATAATCGTATTGCGTCATTAACGTCATCTTAGAGGTGTCAAAAAAGATAGCCCTTATTAGTATTAAATGTCATCGGCAATTTAGACACAAGACGGTACGCGAATCAAATTCCTTGACTGTACAAGACTGGGCAATATTTTAAAAAGTGGCTGCGAGGCACAAAATAGTCATAGATTTTCCGTGAAAACTGTCTATATCATGTCAGAAAATAAATTTCAAGTAACAGTCTGCCTAAGGTATACATAAGGCGACAGGCTATCAACCTGTCACTATTATACCTGCCAACATAAAACACAAAAAAATGCTTAAAGTGCCCAACAAATTTTAAAACAGTCATGGTCTCGTCTTCGTAGTGTTTTGTGTGCTCTGCCTACCCCATTAGGGAATACAGGCGTGACGTATGTATGTATGTGCTACAGGCTTATTTATCATTCGCATACTGTTATATCTTTACTATACGATGGGATTAGTTAGAAGTTTACTGCACGTGTGCGAAACGGTGAGTTTTAACTATGGCAGTGGGCGGCGAGTGGGTAGGAACAGAAGTGTACGATTGAGGTTCGATGCGGTAATACTGTAATTACATACATACATACAATCATACCTGTGTTCCCAACTGGGGTAGGCAGAGCACGCAAAACGTGACATAGACAAAATCATGATTATGACTGTGACGCAGTCACAACCTTTTTATACGGATTTTATACTTTTTCTGTATTTTTGTTGTTGTAGTATGTTGTTGTATGACTCTTTATTGCACATAAAACAATTACATAGAATAATATTACAGAACAACAGTGTAACTTACGTACAAAGGCGAACTTATCCCCGAGGGGATCTCTACCAGTTAACCTTCGGGGTTTTTATTTTAATATTTGAATTTTATGTATAGAATGTCCTTTTTACAACTTTTGTGTTTAGTCTGAATAAATTGGTGGTCGAAGACAGACGTTTCACTTAGTAGAACCAGACCCAGATTCAGTTATACAGTCCATTATATTCCAGTCCCTCGCTTATAATGACTATTTCACGCTTCGCAGACACTTCTAGCATATTTAAGGTTTAAGAACTAGTGGAAGAGGAACCTTGTTAATTTTAAGATTAGATATTTAACACATACATACATACACAATCACGCATGTGTTCCTAAATGGGGTAGGCAGAGCACACGAAACATGACATAGACAAAACCTTGCCTATTTTACGCCTCGCAACCACTTCTAGCATAATTTTAGGTTTAGTAAACAGATGGAAAAGGTAAGATAATAGTGACAGGTTGCTAGCCTGTCGTCTAAAGCATAACTAAACCTAATTTGTAAACCGTTTCTTATGACAGTTATGACATCCACGGAAGAAATGGAAAGGTGTTACTTTAAACCATACGTCAAACGTTACATTATAAATAATGTTCTCTTTATTTGCGTTAAGTCCTGAATTTACTGGTATACGATAAAAAGTTATAGCTTTCGCTATGGCCCATAACATTTCTTGTAAATTAGGGCGATTACTTTTATACCTATTTATTTTTATTATTGTTAATGAAATGAAACATTTAGAGCTTCTGAAAGAGTCTTCTTCGGCAACACTAGCAACAGTTGCCCTCAGTACCAGTCAGATTTTGCAAGGTAGCTGTTATGTGACATCTAGTCGAAGTTATGCTTAAAGTGGGTACCAAGTGTGAATCGTATGTAACACAGAAAGAGAGAGAAATAGAAATAGAGAGATACAAGCTTGAACCTAAGATATTTAGGTGTTTATAATTATCTCTCTTTTGTAATCTCCTGTAAAAAAAATCTCAACAAAACTAAACAATACATTTGTATTGATGATCGCCCTAAAAGGTGCCGGAATAGAATAAAACCACCCCATTTTATCCGTAGATGTCGTGAGAGGTGACAAAGGATAGGTTCAGGGGACATGCTAGCAACTTGTCACAATTATTATCTTCCATGTTTTTAAACGTGTGGTGCCGGGTTAGAATAGCACCTCCCCCTTTCTTCCCGTGGGTGTCGTAAGAGTCGACTCTGGGAAAGGGTTAGTGTATTGTGGGCGATGGGCTAGCAACCCGTCACTGCAATATCACGTTTGACCATCGGCTTACCCTGAAATAGCTAAACGTGGCACTGGATTTTTGAATTCATGTGCTCTGCCTACCCCTCTTGGGAATACAGGCGTGAGAATATGTATGTATGTATGTATGTACGTTTTTAAATTGATTATTATGCTAGAAGTGTCCATGAAGCGCGAAATAATCATGATTGAGCATTAAACTACCGTGAGACTCGCTCATCTAGAAAAATGTGCGGATAACTCACGTTTTAAATCGAGTTTACCTTGTTTGTGACTTGTTTGTTTGTTAGCGACATGTTTCGGGCTAATTCGTAGCCCTTCACAGCCGCAGCGGCTATCATGTCGAGCTTAACTGGATTTAAAACGTTATCCGTATATCTTTCGAGATAGATAATCATGGTTGTGTTTTGGTCACATTTCGCGTGCTCTGCCTACCTCTGACATCCCCTAATTACAGGTCATCGTCCGCGAGACAGGCATTATTTATATATGTCAGTTTTTACTGCTACTAAACACGGAAGGGCCGATATTTCGATCCATTCCGTGCAAGTGAATAACGACCTATGGGAGTTATGCCTTTATTAAATTATGGCCTTTCATGTCTTCTTTGGTGCTAAGTGAATTACGTTTATACATACATACAATCACGCCTGTGTTCTCAAATGGGGTAGGCAGAGCACACGAAACGCTAAATAGACATAACAATGACTATTTCACGCTTCGCAGCCACTTCTGGCATAGTTTTAGGTTTGCAATGATCGAAGAGGTAGAATAGTGACAGGTAGCTAGCCTGTCGCCTAAACCATGCCTAAATCGCTTCCGCTATCCTTAAGCGCCTCTTACGACATCCACGGGAGAAATGGAGAGGTGTTATAGTATCCCGACACCACACGGCAGCATAGAGCATATTTAGGTATAGAGCATAATAATAATAATCCAGCCTAAATACAGTAGAATCTGTTTATTATGACTCTGCCTATATTGACCAACCGCTTATTATGACGTAATTACCCAACGAAGTTTGATTTTCTTTAAAAATTCTTTCCTGAAACTTCAGATATAAAGACTTCGCTGGCAGTGACATGTCGCTTATTAAGTAGGTATGATCTATTTTTAACAAATTAGACCCTAACGATTGTTGATTCTCGACAACGTTTAACACGCGGCTAGTTATCGTTTCGAAGAGTTGGATTTGAAACAACACCTCTCCATTCCTTCCGTGGAAGTCCTAAGGCACTACGAATTAGCCAATCGAATCTATCAAAACACATAATTCATACAATTAAATTCCCATCCCCCGGTTTCAAGTTAAACCATTCCTACGCAGATTTTGGGATTCTGTCCAAAACAAAAGCGCCCGAAAGGCATTTCCGACGGGATGGGGCAGCGGTTCTCAAACTGTGAGTCGGGATCATTGTACCGGTAAGGATTTGTGGGGAAATGTGTACTGGACGGTGAAAATACTGGCTCCTGTCACTACAGTAAGCGTCTTCTCTTCATACGTCACAGAGCAAGTTTTTGCCAACGTATTACAAAAAACCGGGTAAAAATTTAAATTATTAAAGCGAAAAATATTGTAAACCCTAGTAAGCTGTCACTTAATAGAACTCAAGTTATCATAGATTATTTAACAGAGTGTATTCTTAACGTTTAACCATCTGGTTATCCTGAACCTCTCTTGGGAATACAGGCGTGAGGATATTATGTATGTATTCTTGATGGTTTGCCAATTGAATATGAGGAATTCATGTTTTTTTTTTAATGTTATAAATTGACTCCTTATAATGGGCCATTTAACTCCCTGTCTACTTTGCTTGCACTTTACGTTGTATTTTATGCCGTTTTTTGAAGACATTAAAGAGATAGACCCAGAATCGATTCGGAACTCCGTAAGTACACCAATCGAATACAAAATTCTCAATGCATAGGCCATCGTAGAGAATTCCGAATCAGATTAAATCTTTAACAGAAAACTACTGTTTTTATGTGGCTGGTTCAGATTTATATGGATTGACTTTCGACATCCTGAATCGAAATTCCGGAACGGAATCCCTAGTAATGAGGCAGCCCTTAGACATCGGCCCAGAAACTTTGGGAGCCACTGGGATAGGAATCCGTGAACTATTCACAAGTCGAACGGAGAGAAGTGGGTCGCAGCGGGCGATTTGTTTTCATAAAGAAACTTGGGCCATAAATGACATCGGCACGTCATTACATTACGGGCTGCGTGACTTCGGGACGGGTTGCTCTCGTCTCTACCGTGTTAGAATTTGAAATTGTTAGAACGACTTTAAATTGCTAATAAAAATCTAACTATTCTAACCTACAACACAAAAAAATATCTAAAAAAACTTGTCAAATAAACAAAGGTGCCCAAAACGCCAGCCGCGTTACCGCGTTGAACTGCAATGGACGACCTTTGTAACAAGAATGACTCAGAGCGTGGGTCAAGACCCCTTTCACGGAGACGGCGCCCCACCTCCTTCAGAAAAATCTACACCTCACCTACAAACTAAACTATACCTAGACACGGGCACCCAAGGTGTGGTCCCAAAGATGGTGCCAGCGTTTCATTGCTGTATCGCAATCGTGTTGAGCGAGGAACCTGCCAGCTCTTCGATCTCCAGTTGTATCAGCCAGACGCTTGAAGGTCTCTTTTATTATTGCCAGCATCTTTGGACCACGCCTCGGGGATGCTTTTTCTACATATAGTTTAGTTTTTAAGTTAGTTACGTTTTTTTTAGTGCAATAAATAATTGGTGACTTACATTTACTATTTTTACCAACTATTTCGTGTGGTGTCAAGATAAGAATAGCACCCTTCCGTTTCTTCCGTGGATGTCTAAGAGACGACTGCCCGCGATACGGGTGTTTTTGTGTTTCGTGTGCCCTGCCTACCCCATCCTTACTATAATAATATTATAAATCGGAAAGTGAGTTTGTTTGTTTGTTTGTTTATTTGTTTGTTCCGCTTTCACGCCGTAAATGCTGAACCGATTGCTTTGAAATTTTGCAGACGTAAAGTTACAAGTCCGAATTAAATAATAGGGTACTTTTTATCCCGAAAAAAAAAATGTTCCCGAGGGAATGTTCGCTTTATACCGCAATATAACCGAATTCCACGCGGGCGAAGCCGCGGGCGGAAAGTTAGTTTGGGAATAAAGACGTGATGTACGTATGTCTGTAAAATTAACTGTTACGCGCTTTTTCAGTCCATCTTGCAGAGCAGAAAACATGACACAAATGTAATTAAAAAAGCAATATGTCACCATCACAAAGTTGATTTTAAACTGACCTCAATTAAAAGACGAAACAACACGTTAAAATTCTGTATCATTAATTAATAACAGTTCAAAATACATGTTCCCCAATTAATTTCAATAAGTGTGCAATCAAATTAAGCTACGTGTGTAAAATGACAATTATAAATACTGAAGACACGTAAGAACATATTAAAAAAAAGTTGTTTCTAACTATCTGTAGGGACATGTTTCTAAGCTTAGATCCCGAAACATGTCGAGCTAATCTTGATAATGAAGATCTTAATGTATTTTTTTTTGTCACTATGTATCCTAGTATTATAAATGAGAAAGTTTATGAATATGGAAGTTTGGATGTTTCTTACTAGACCCTAAATCCCTACTAATATTATAAATGCGAAAGTAACACTGTCTGTCTGTCTGTTACGCTTTCCCGCTTAAACCTCTCAACTGATTTTGATGAAATTTGGCCCAGACAATCTTTAGACCCTGAGAAAGGACATTATAGGCTATCTTTTATTGTAAAAAAAGGTCATTCCCAAAATAACTATTTCACGGTCCAGCTAGTTTAATAATAAAAAAACGGAAATTCAACCGGAAAAACCGAAACCTACGTGGACGAAGTCGCGGGCATCCGTTAGTTATATCATAAAAATTAAATCGGTCGAGTCAGGAACAGTACGAAAGTAGTTTACCCCAATGTGTCGAGAAAGATGGTGAATAATGAGTGAAAACTCACTTAAGTTAGTGAAAACCTCGGGGTTGCTATGCCTAGAAAATGTGGAGTTTTGGGTTTTTGCGCGGAATCTTGGGTTTTGCCATTGTGGTCCGAGGTTTAAGTAGTACCGCGGATGAGATGTCGTTGAATGTTTTATGTTGGATAGACCATTTATCGAGGAAGACTACAAAACATCATATTGCGACCAATAGAACCGAAGAAACATTGGAAAATGTGGAAAAACGGGGAAAATTTAGTCACTATTCCACGCGGACAGAGTCGCGGGCACAGCTATCAAAGTATATTCCAGAGTTTATGTACACCCTGTGAATCAAGGGGATCTATATCACCCTGTACATATGTATTTTAAACTCCAAATAACTCACGTAACAGTGAAACGCAACACTAATTTCGGTTGAAATTGTAATTCAGCGTTCGGGAAGCCGCGACCCTTCATTAAAGTAATCCCGAACATTTTTAAACAACGCCCTTTGGGTTGGGGTCTCAGTATCAGCGATTCCACAGGCGAGTGGCGTTTTGCAAATATATCAAGTAGAACAACTAATATGAGATATCGTAAATTACGGCATTGCAGACGATACATATTGCTAGTTTTAGTATTATGAAAGACAGAAGGAAAAAAAATGTTTTTTTTTTTCGATCCCCAAACCATTGCCATACAAAAATTGACACAAAAAACAGATATATTTAAGGCGACAGGCAAGCAACTTGTCACTATTGTACAAAACGTGAAATGGTCAGTTTTGTCTAAGTAACCTTTTTTGCGCTCTGCCTACCCCATTTGGGAAAACAGGCGTGTTTGTATGTAAATATGTATGTAATAATTTTAAACATAAAAAAACCCACTTCAAATTAGCAATATTTTGAAAGTATTCTGTTTACTGAATGTAAAATCTTGACTTCATCAACAAATTACCGAAAACGCCGTACATCTCCATATAAAATTTGAAGAGTTCCCTCGATTTCTCCAAGATTCCATCATCAGATCCTGGTGTCGTGCAAATGGGACCAATTTCGAATTATACCCTTTCGATAAAAAAAAAAAATTGAAAATCGGTCCACGGGTCTCCGAGATATCGAGTAACAAACACACAAAAAAAAAATTTTGGTCGAATTGAGAACCTCCTCCTTTTTTTGAAGTCGGTTAAAAAAGACACTGTAGATTCTTCAGTTTCAGTTCTCGGCATGTAATTTGGCAATAATTTAAGTAATTAGTTTTCTACAAAAACTATAGGTAGATATGATGTATCCGGATCACAAACATTATTGAGAACATTAAAATTCCTGATCGTCACTCTTAACGTACTAGGCAAATCGGAAATAGAAAATCGGTCCACGGGTTTTCAACACAAAAAGGTCGAATTGAGAACCTCCTCCTTTTTGAAGTCGGTTAAAAAAAAACACTTAAATGGTGCATTTTACACACGTCCGCACGCTGAGATAGACATTGTTCGAAAGCTTACTAACTGAAAAATATCCTGAAAGCGGCTGCGAAACGAGAAATGGTCGCGGGTTTTCTTGTGTAGCGTTTCGTGTGCTCTGCCTACGCCATTTGGGAATACAGGTGTGACGTGTGAAGAAAAGCGTTTACGTACAAAATACTTTTCGCATTCCCCTTGCGCTGAAAATGTTTGAGTAATAAACTTTTTGTTGATTGTAAAGATGAAGATACGTAACAAACAAAATACAACGGCAGTCAAGGGTGGGTAGATACAAACTTGAAATTGTCCTGTTTTTGAATACGTACTTTCCCAGTGTGGTGCTGGGTTAGAATAGCACCTCCCCCTTTCTTCCCGTGGGTTTCGTAAGTGTCGACTCTGGGAAAGGGTTAGTGTATTGTGGGCAATGGGCTAGCAAACTGTCACTACAATATCACGTTTAAGCATCTGGTTACCCTGAAATTGCTAAACGTGGCACTGGATTTTTGAATTCATGTGCTCTGCCTACCCCTCTTGAGAATACAGGCGTGAGAATATGTATGTATGTTATAATCGAAAACTATATCAAAATCTGCAGCCAATTCATAAAAAATGTGGTCAGCGGTTGAAACGCTCGAAATAATCCCTTGAAAATCGCTCGTACTCTTGCCCCGCCCCCGCCACACCTCCAACAACCCTACTTGAACTCATTATCAAAATGGCCGCCATGAAATATTATATTTGCCATAATTATAATGATACTCAATGGCCCGTTACTTCTTAATGCGAAGCTAAATACTTCTGCCATTGAATACGTACGGAAACAAAACACAAATTAAATATATGTAGCATATTTTTATTTCTCCTGTGTGGTATGGGGATTAGAATAACTCCTCGCCATTTCTTCCGTGAATGTCGTCCGGTGACCAAGGAAATGGGTTTAGGTATATTTTAGGCGACAGGCTGCCAACCTGTCAGGCTTAGTTCACACGGCATTGTCCTGCACGTTTTTGCAGTATACGTCTTAACGTATAAATAGTGACTGTACAAATTACACATCGATTGTACTGCAAAAAAACGTGTACCGATTATACGTGTGAATAGATCTATGTAAGTTTTACTGTCACTATTTAGGCCGGCCACATACATTCGGAATTTTTCCGTTCGGAATCCCGAATCGGAAAATCGAACGCAGTCAATCCATACAAAATCTATGGACCGCCACACACATTCGGAAGCTTTCCGTTCGGAATTCCGAACCGATTTTTTCCGAATGTGTGTGGCGATCCATTGATTTCGTATGGATTGACTGCGTTCGATTTTCCGATTCGGGATTCCGAACAGAAAAATTCCGAATGTATGTGGCCGGCCTTATACGTTAAGACGTATAGTGCAAAAAAAATAACGCAGGACAATGCCGTGTGAACGAGGCCTCTATTATACTTTTTCCACCCGAAAATTATGCTAGAATTTTGGCTGTGAAGCGTGATATAGTCATAATCATGGTTTGCTCTATGTCACGTTTCATGTGCTCTGCCTACCCCATTTGGGAACACAGGCGTGAGGTAGGTATGTATTTTTGTACAATAGCATCTGTAACCAATTCAAGCCTACTTTTAAATTTTAAGTTGGCAGGTAACTATTTATCAAATTTAGCTATTTCCTTAGTCCTTAAGACATCCACGAAAGAAATTGGAACGATTTTACTCTAAACCCGACACCAAGAAATGCCACTTTGTACAACACTAAAGGCAACAAGGAACTACTTTAAAGTGTACCTTTTAAATTTCTGCTCCCCTAGTACCCAAGTCGCACGGCCCATTGCCCCGGTCATTAGCTGTCGATTAATAGGCATACTAGCTGTGCGCGCGACTCCGTTCGCGTGGAATAGTGACCAATTTTCCCCGTTTTTTCCACATGTTCCACTATTTCTTCGCTCCTATTGGTCGCAGCGTTATGTTTTATAGCCTAAAGCCTTCCTCGATAAATGGTCTATCCAACACAAAAATATTTTTTTAATTCGAGCCCGTAGTTCCAGAGATTAGCGCGTTCAAACAAACAAACAAACAAACAAACAAACAAACAAACAAACAAACAAACTCTTCAGCTTTATAATATTTATAGGCATATTTAATGGACTCCGCTACGCCTCTGTTAGCCTAGTACATTAAGAGTGACGATCAGGAATTTTAATGTCCTCAATAATGTTTGTGATCCGGATATACCTATAGTTTTTGTAGAGGGGCTAAGTTTCTAATTACTTAAATTATTGCCAAGCCGAGAACTGAAGCTGTAGCATCTACAGTGTCTTTTTGTCGTAGTGACATTGCGTTGTTCGTCGTTTATTGTGACAGCATTCTAATGGGCTTTTTCGTTAAACTTTGGGTAAACATTACATAGTTTTAAACTAAAAAAACCGACTTCAAATTAGCAATATCTTGAAAGTATTCTATTTAGTGAATCTAAATTCTTGAGTTTATCAAATAAATTACTGAAAGCGCCATCATCAGATCCCGACTTAGTGCCAACGGGACCAACTCGGAGTTATACCCTTTCGATTAATAAAAAAAAATTGTCAATTGGTGGTTCTCGGAGATATCGAGAAATATAAATAATAACTACTAACAAATACAATGGATTCAAAGTCTGAAATAAATTATTTGAATTTGAATTTGAATATGCATACAAAAAAATAGTCCAAATTGAGAACCTCCTCCTTTTTTGAAGTCGGTTAAAAAGAGAATTATAATGACAATGCACTTGTTAAATAATAAATTGATGATGATGATGATGATGATGATGAGTAAATCGATGGCAACGACCGAATTCCATGCGGACGGAGTCACCGGCATTAACTATACAAAAACACAAAGAATGTATTCAATGCGCGCAATATTAACACCAAACAATTTTATCTCGCCCCGTAATTAAATCACACGAATTCCTGTGCGTATGAAATTCATAATTAATTATGGAATTCATAGACTTAATTATAATTAATTCAATAATATACAACGAGGCGTCGGTCTGCTGTCGAGGTGTTTTAAATTTTGCACACACACACCACAACACTCCTGTAATCCCAAATAGGGTAGGCAGAGCATTCGAAACGCGACATAGACAACCACGACTCGTTCACATTCGGTAGCCACTTCTAGCATAATTTTTAGGTTTTTAGCGAAGAGGTACTTTGGTGACAGGGTGCTAGCCTGCTGCCTAAAATATATCATATTCTTATATCCTTTACGAAGTTTACGACATCCACGGAATCTGAATAAGTAGATTATGTTATTCTAACCCGAATTCTAATTGTTTGTCATTTTTAAATAATCTGTTTTACCGGCACATACTTCTAAAAAATTTATCTCACCCTAGCAAATATACTTTATTGTCCGTCTGTCTATCTAAATAGATCCCTGTCACTTTATTGTTAGGCCCTATAATCCGACTCACGCTTGGCCACTTTTAAATCCTCCGACTTCCCTGCGGATTACACAGAACCAATTAAGTTTAATGTACAATGAATCATTTAAGAGGTTATGAGTACCGCAAGGCCGAGTTACAGGTTAAGGCTGGGTTCACAGCTGTCCGGGAGACCCGTACGGGCTGTTGCTACGGGCGCCCGGAGCGGGAGCACAAATGAGGAACTAGAGCTGTAGGGCATCGTTTCACAGTGACGCGGAGCGGGTCCCGTGTCCACCAGTCTAGCCTATCACCTAAATCAGCGTTTCTCAAACTTTTTTAGTGACGGAACCCTTTTGGAAAGCGAAACATTTGACGGAACCCCACAAAAAAACAGCAGTTTTTAAAAGTATTATTTACTAGCTTTTGCCCGCGGCTCCGCTCGCATTAAATTCGGGGTATCACAGAACACATACCAATTTTATAGCTTTCTACATTGAAAACTTCCACTCCTCACTTTAGGGAAATGGGGGGTTTTGTAGAGACAAAATGTAGCCTATGTCACTCTCCATGCCCTAAACGGCCTAAACTATCTCTACCTAAAAAATCACGCCAATCCATCGCTCCGTTTAGCCGTGAAAGACGGACAAACAAACAAACAAACAAACAAACAAACACACTTTCACATTTATATATTGGTACGGATCCACCCGTCCGTCCATGTATTCGCCACGTCAAAACTTTCGATCAGAGAATGGCGTTTTGTTTTTTTTTTCTAAATTCTTGCGGAACCCCATCAGGGAAATCACGGAACCCACTTTGAGAATGGCTGACCTAAATCATACCGTATCGGGCTTAGAATTACACCTCTCCTTTTTTCCGTGAATGTCGTAAGAGGAGACTAAGGAAAACAGGTGATATTTTTGACGATAGGCTAGTAACCTGCTGTTTTACCACTTCACTCTAACTTCGTACACAAAAATTATGCTTAAAAAGGCTGCGAAGCGTAAACAGTTCACGGTTTTGGCCATGAGCATGGGTTTTTCGTGAGCTCTACCTACACCTAACATAATATTTAAATTTGGCAAAATAAAAACGAATTGAAACCGAAGTCCAAATGAAGAAAGAACCAAAAAGGTTCTCCCTCTTTTGTAACAAGTAACTTCCGTCATCATTCCGCATCAGTGCATTAGTAGTGCCGCCCCTCCATTTGCACCTCAGCAGCCATAAATATTGCACCCTAAGTTTTTGGGGGGTGTAAATTTACCGATTTAAGGGATACTTGACTCCGGCTGCCTTACAAATGCTTTAGAAACCAAAATTTAGATCAATACTTAATTCGTTACTTTTATATCGAGACTAGCTGTGCCTGCGACTTCGTCCGCGTGGAATAGTTATTTTGGACATCACCTTTTTTGGCAATAAAAACTAGCCTATGTCCTTTCTCAGGGTCTAAAGATTGTCTGTGCCAAATTTCATAAAAATCGGTTGAGAGGTTTAAGCGGGAAACCGTAACAAACATTTATAATATTCGTAGGGATTGGTAGGACATGTTTCGGGATAATTCGTGAACCATTGTCGGGAGCAACGCGCTTCACTGGCAGCGGTTAGACGCGCACTGCAGTATATGTGACATACCTGAAACAAAAAATACCTAATTAATTATAATAATAACAACAGTTTAAAAAAAATTTAAGGTCATAAACGCGTTTTTCGTGTTTATTTTTTAATGACTTTAGGCACTTCAATTTCATAACTTTTACGACAAAGTAAGACATCCCGCCTCACCCCGTAATCAGGATAAGATGAGATTTCTTTCTGAGAAGAGTCCAGTCAATTGTTAAATCACCACTTAGATTATGAATATTACCTACTATAGTTCTATTCAAAAATTCAAAATTTAAAATTCAAAATTTCTTTATTTGCCAGAATATGGTGTAGAATATGGTAACAGGATGACATAGAGGATAGAACCTATAGAGAAACAATGTTCGCAACCCCAGTCCGAAAAAGTTTGTTGATTTCAACATACTAAACGTCAGCGTCACTGTCACAGAAACTGTACAGAGCCAATAACCGTAGAGAAAAAGGCACTAGCGTTACGCGCGATCTTGGACCGGCCAATAAGAGCACTGCGATCACTTCAATTGTTTTGCGGAATAATTTCCGAACAACCAAGATGACATTAGTACTCTATAGGTTCTATCCTCAATGCAGGATGAGATCTTAAAGCTATTTGTGTGCGTCATATTCAACCTGCATGCAGGTGTGCAAATTATTTTTAATGTCATTTTACAATTCATGTCATTTCATTACTAAATTAAATTATATAAATATGTCAAACATTGAATTAATTATCTATGTCAGTAGTTAAATATTCACTAACATTATGATTTATACATTTACACATATTGTACACATTTGACATGCAGGTGTGCAAATTATTTTTAATGCCATTTTACAATTCATGTCATTTCATTACTAAATTAAATTATATAAATATGTCAATCATTAAATTAATTATCTATGTCAGTAGTTAAATATTCACTAACACTATAATAACATTTATCATGCAGCCATGTTGTCAAGTTCCTTTTAAAAGAATTTTTATTTTCTAATTTAAGTACATTGGGCAAAGAGTTATAAAGAACTATACACATATTGTAGTAATTTTTTTTATAAATAGCTGTTTGGCAAGGAGGTTGATACAATAAGCTCCGGTATTGAGCTCTTGTATGTCGAGTGTTAATGTCGATTCGATTTTTAAAATAGTCAGGGTTATATTTAACAAAAAGGCATGCGTCTCTTATATAGAGGCACGGAAGTGGGAGTATTTTGAATTTTTTAAATAGAGGCTTGCAACTTTCGAGAAACCATGCATTGTCTAAGGCCCTGATACATCTTTTTTGAAGCCTAAAAACTTTGTCAGCATCCACGGAATTTCCCCATAGCAATATTCCATAGTTTAAGACGGAGGATACATAGCCGTGGTAAGCAGTTAGGGCTGCATCCAGTGACACTGTTTGTCTAACTCGTCTAAGTGCAAAGACAAATCTGTCGAGCCTTTTGCAAACGTCCGCAACATGGGTCTTCCAATTCAAATTAACGTCAATATGAAATCCTAAAAACTTTACTGTGTCTACTAATTCTACATTTAAATTATCATAATTAATATGTACAGGAAGCGGGTTAGAGTTATATGAACGAAATTGTATTGCTTTGGTTTTTGCTACATTAATTTTCAAATTGTTGCTTTCAAACCATTCAATTGCGTCTGTTAGTGTAGTATTAACTTTTTCTTCAAAATTCGCATGACAACTACCGTCCCCTTGTATAATAAGCGTAGTATCGTCTGCGAAAATAATGCAATCTTGGTTTTGTTTCAAGCAATTTGGGAAGTCATTTATTGCAATTAAAAATAGCAATGGGCCAAGTATGCTTCCTTGCGGGACACCTTTTCTATTGACTAAAATATCTGATTTGAATTGTTCTTTAAGGACAGTATCATTACTTTTGCGAACAGTTTTACTAATTTCTGTACATTGCGTTCTTTCGGACAGATAACTTTGTATCCAATAATACGCTTTGCCTCTTATTCCATACATTTCCAATTTATTTAAAAGTATAGAATGATCAATAAAATCAAAGGCTTTGCTTAAGTCTAAATAAATAGTGACAATTTTATTTTTTTTATTTAAACATTCGGTAACTGTTTTTATTAGGTGTAACCCGGCTAGCGTAGTGGACTTCCCTTTACGGAACCCAAATTGTTTTGAAGTTAAAATGTTATATTTGTCCATAAATTCATTAAGTCTAGACAACATAGACTTTTCAAGTACTTTTGACAGAATGGGAATTTTCGTTATAGGGCGATAATTGCCTGGATCTGTTTTATCCCCTTTTTTGAAAAGTGGTGTGACTACTGAAAGCTTTAATTCAGTTGGAAAAACTCCGTCCTCAAAAGTTAAATTAATTATGTGCGACAAAGGGCGGCATATAATATGGGCACACATCTTAAGAACCGCAGTTGTAATTTCATCGTGTCCAGTAGTCCTGGTATTATTTAAAGACATAATTATTTTGTACACTTCATCATCGTTTGTAGGCTTCAGAAAGATTGACTGAGTATAACTTATCGATTTCTCCGGTTTTGTAATTGGGGATTTAGAAACATCGTTGTTTTTTGTTAAATTTACAAGGAACTCATTGAAGACATTACATATTTCCTTGGGTTTTGTGTACGAATTATTACTATAAGTTAAGCTTTCAATATCTTGTTTGACATGATTATTTGGCAAAACTGTCGATATGGCTTTCCATGTGGCTTTACATACATTCCTATCAGATTTTATGAGCTTATGGTTGTATATTTGCTGTGCTTTTTGTAAAGACAATTTAAAAACACGGCTATATTGTTTATATTTAATTTTAGTTGCCATTCGAGTTTTGTTAGTACCAGATGTCCGGTATCTAAAATACAGAGTACGTTTTGTTTTACTCGACTTTTTTAGCCCATACGATAACCATTTCACTTTTTTAGGACAGTTACTTATTTTGACTTTAATAAGGGGAAAGCATAGTTTGTACAGTAAATAAAAAATGTCGTAAAAATTTTTGAAAGCCTCTGAAGCCGAGTGTGATGCAAAAACATCGACAAAAGACAACATAGATAAATAATTACAAAATTTTCGCAAATTATCTTTACTGTAGTCCCTTCTATATTCGAACCACGTTGTGATAGTTCTGTGTAAACTTGCTTTTACGTCTATCATTTGTGCTGATTCATGATCTGATAGTGCTAAGTGGATTATCTCTGACTCTACTTCTTTGATGTTACTCGCTATTAAGTCTATGCAAGCGTTCTGTCTAGTTGGTGTATTTATATGAATATTAAAATTATGACTGTGTAGTATACATAATAAGTCCCTTGAAGTTAAATTATTTGTAATAAGAATATGCTATTTAGATAGCAGTACCCGTGTGGTGCCGGGTTAGAATAGCAACTCCCCCTTACTTCCCGTGGGTGTTGTAAGAGTCGACTCTGGGAAAGGGTTAGTGTATTGTGGGCGATGGGCTAGCAACCTGTCACTGCAATATCACGTTTAACCGTCTGATTACCCTGAAATTGCTAAACGTGCCACTGGATTTTTTGATTCATGTGCTCTGTCTGCCCCTCTTGGGAATACAGGCGTGAGAATATGTATGTATGTATGTAAATAGCAGTAGCTTACAAAAACCGCCTCACCCCTATGTCGTTGCTTCTACCTATTCATGACCGATATACCCTCATAATACCTACACACTCCATTTTACAGTACTCGCCATTCCGTGTATGAGTAAAATAAGAGAAAACAGAATGATAACTGAAAACTGCATTAATATAATTGAAAAACGTGCAGAATACCAAAAAATACATCGCGTTTTCATCTGATAAAACCAATTTGTGTTACTAGGATAGCAGATTTTGGAAGAGTCAGTGTTTAAAACTAAAAACTTTTCAGCAGTTGGATGATTTAGTGCTTCGTTCAACTGACAAAAGTTTAATAATGCTTGGATTAACATTTAAATTTAAAATGTTCCATATACGGACAGACATCACGCCTCTATTCCCAAACGGGGAAGGCAGAACACACGAACCGTTACATAGACACAACCATGAGTCCATAATATATTTTAAGTTGCGTGAACGTGATCAACTCTTGCATACTTTTTTAGGTTTTGAGTTGGCAGGAATAATAGTTGCAGGTTGCTAGCCTGTTGCTTAACACATTCACGACCAAGCCTAAAATCGAAACATCTGCGCGGAACCGAGTTTTTTACAATGTATATACATAGGACCCAGTAGCCGGGTCCATTCGAGCTAAGTCGAACGAATCAATGCGCCTAACCGAGAACCCGGGAGCCGGGTTCACCTATCGCAGAACCGAGGACCCGGCTCCCGGGTTCAGGGCTGCCCCAAAATGTATTAGGGCCAATCATCAACAGACAAGCTAAGACTAAATTTTATTTGAGGCCATTTGTCCTCCAGGAACTAAAACAAAGACTAAAGGACTACCATACACATAAAAAAGTAGGTTTAGACCCGAAATGGCTATCAGTAAAAGTAACTGATTGGCGTTCACGATCTATTGTATTCAGACACCTGCAGTAGCAAGGTGGCAACATAAAAGATAAAGATAAGCTTCCAACGTATTTTTTTCTTTACCTAAATATTTACCTACTACTATTTCTTTGTTTATACATATAATAAACTAGCTGTGCGCGCGACTCCGTTCGCGTGGAATAGTGACCAATTTTCCCCGTTTTTTCCACATGTTCCACTATTTCTTCGCTCCTATTGGTCGCAGCGTTATGTTTTATAGCCTAAAGCCTTCCTCGATAAATGGTCTATCCAACACAAAAAGATTTTTTTAATTCGAGCCCGTAGTTCCAGAGATTAGCGCGTTCAAACATACAAACAAACAAACAAACAAACAAACTCTTCAGCTTTATAATATTAGTATAGATATAACAGAATAATAATAAAAATAATAGAAACACCAAAAACCCAACGACACCTTCAAGCATGCCTATAAAAAGTAGTAGCCTAACCAAAGTGACTTTTTAAGTTGGCATATTTTTACTCAACTATGCGAAACATGATTTGACTACTTACTAATAAATATTGTCGCAAACTTAAATAGGTTGATTATGATTTTAATAATTATTTTTATTTTATTATTATGTTAGCGGCAGCCCTGGCCCATCAACAAAGGCAGAACCCGGGAGCCGGGTCCTCGGTTCTGGCATAAGTAATCTATAGCTAGTATAGCATGGACTCGGCTACCGGGTTCTCGGTATCTGAGTAATGTTTTGAAGAACCCGGGAGCCGGGTTCTTGGTTCTGAATGTGTTAAAATATCATCATCATCATCATCATCATTTCAGCCATAAGACGTCCACTGCTAAACATAGGCCTCCCCTTTAGACTTCCACGAATACTTGTTGGAAGTGACCTGCATCCAGGGTTTCCCAGCGACCTTTCTCAAGTTGTTTGTCCATCTTGTAGGTGGACGTCTTACGTTGCGCTTAAAACATACCTTAACCGAATTCCTTAGTCGCCTCTTACGACATCGCGGAAAAAAAGCTGGTAAATAGCTCACACAACTTGTATGGCAGCCTGCTTCCCCACGTCTTAATGGCTATGTCGCCAACGAGGCTGGCAAGTAAGATTAACAAATTCTCATTGTTTTTTACCCGCACTCAGAAGCAATCTTCCCCTAAAGATTACCCTACTATATCCTTTGTTGGCAAATCAGGGTGCATACAAAGCAGCATGATACAGCAAGTTAAGTTTATGATGGATTTGTGAATAGTGCTTTTTGCAAGTTGTGTTCGACTTGTGGTTCGTAGTTTTAATGGAAGGAAAGTTTTTTCGTTAATCGCGGAGTGTCTAAAGTAATGCATTTATCATTGAAAGATAAGGAATGTTTATCAATACATACATAATACAATCACGACTATGCTACCAAATGGGGTAAGTACTTCATCATCATCATCATCCAGCCTATATACGTCCCACTGCAGGGCACAGGCCTCCTCTCAGTATGAGAGGGCTTGGGCTATAGTTCCCATGCGGGCCCAGTGCGGATTGGGAACTTCACACACAACATTGAATTGCTTCGTCGCTGTGTGCGGGTTTCCTCACGATGTTTTCCTTCACCGAATAGCTCGTGGTAAATATCAAATTCGATATCGCACATAAATTCCGAAAAATTCAGAGGTGCGAGCCCGGGGTTTGAACCCACGACCCTCTGCTTGAGAGGCCACTGGTCGAACCGCTGGGCTACCACGGCTTACAAGCTTACGGGTAAGTACTTAGCACGTAAAATGCGACTAGAACAAAACCATTACTATTCCAGGTCTCGTAGCCAAAACGTATAATATTGATAGTTTGCCAGCTTGTCGCTTTAACCATACTTTACATATTTCCTTATTCGCCTCTTACATCATTCACGACAGTAATGGACAGGTGTTATTCTAACTCCGACATTCGAAATGCTACAAAACCAATACCATGACTATGATACGTTTCGTAGACATACTAGCATATTTTTAGGTTTTGAGTTGGCAGGTATACCTAATAGTGACAGGTTGCTAGCCTGTCGCCTAAAACATATCTCAACGTATTTCTTTAGTCGCCTCTTTGCTAGCCTGTCGCTTGAAATATACGCAACAACTGTCTTACAAGACTTGTTGGAAAACGAACTTTCTCGCGCGCTTGCAACCGTTCAGTTTCTTAGCACAGCAACACGAGCGACTTGTCTCGCGCGCGGGATAGTCTACTTCTCACTCTCTGATGCTTCTAGTTAGACAGTGACAGGTATAGTCTATCTCTATTCGCGCTCTGTCATACTAAACCGGCAGGTCAATTAGATATTCTGCAGTGGCGTAGCGTGCATTAGCGGGGCCCCTTATAAAAAAAACTAGCTTTTGCCCGCGGCTACGCTCGCGTTAAATTCGGGGTAACACAGAAGAGATCGTGTTAGCCACAGCCCGCATGCCAATTTATAGCTTTTTACGTTTAAAATTGCGGAATCCTACTATTTTTCTTATCATCATATTTTGGAAAATTCAAACAAAATCTTTATAAATTGTAGCCTATGTGCTATTCTGATGTATAAGCTACATTACTGTAAAGTTTCATTAAAATCCATTCAGTAGTTTTTGCGTTAAAGAGTAACAAACATCCAAACATACTCACAAACTTTCACATTTATAATATTAGTAGGATGTTTGGGGGCCCTTTATGGGGGGGGAGAAGATTTTTCACAAAGGAAACATTTTTTTTTTTCTTTGACACTTTGGGAGCGCCAGTGGCCCCCGTATAATAGATACGGCAGATACGGCGGTAGCTACGCCCCTGATATTCTGACTCCTGTATGGACCGTAGAAACGGCTCGTTGACAGGAATCTATTTAGCCCCAGTCAAAATCACAAAGCGTTGTTTGACAGCGGACCTGACGAATCCAAAGTCTAATTACATTGTCAAGCACACAAGCCCTCGTGGATTAAACATCCTGTAGAGTTGCGGCTTCATGGCTAATTTTAGGCTATATGTGGATGATTTTGACGTTGTTCATATGTTTTGACCTTTTTTCTATGCCCTTAGTTTCTTAAAAATTTGTGTTTCAGTTCTCATTAAGAAGAACGCAAAAAAAATTAACTGTTTTTAGGGTACCGTACCCAAAGGTTGAAAAGGGGACCCTATTACTGAGACTTCGCTGTCTGTCTGTAACCAGGCTGTATCCCAAGAACCGTCGGAGCTAGGTAATCGAAATTTTCACAGATGATTAATTAAGTACACTAAATCATGACCACCACACTTCCAGCACATTCTTTTAGGTTTAATATAAATATTGCAGGTTGCTAGCCTGTCGCCAAAAATATACCTTAACCTATTTCCTTAGTCGCCTCTTACGACATCCACAGAAGAAATAGAGAGGTTTCTTTTGACACCACACGGACGGTAGACTCTACCAACTATATGTCTCGAAAATCTGACCTTCACAAATTATATACTCACTCCTACGCACAGACGCTCCTAGCAATAAACTACCAATCCATAAAGATTAGTAAACATATAAAGAATCTATAAACTTTATGCCGAGCTTCAATTTTCATAGTACCTTTTACACTCTACTATGTCGTTTTACGACCGTTTACCCGATAAACTCGAACAATATGAATATGTTGTCAGTTTATAGCTTTTTAAGAACAAACCGCGAAGCTATGGCACAGTTTGGTAAGCTATTTTATTTGAAATGTAAATTTTTGTCTGTTACCTATAAGTACCATCGCGAATAGGGATTGTTGAGCCTTTTACCTATGTTTGTAACTTAGTCGTTTAATACTAATCCAATAGCTGACATCTAGTCGGTCACATCGGTCATTGATTACACGTCTAAATTGCGAACAGTGGCAAGTGGCTCAACGATCCCGGTTCGTGATTGTACATAGACCTTATCAAGTTTTTCGTAGTAACTGCGACAGTAACTGCTACAGAGTTTTATTACACGCTATGACTTTTTCCAATGTTCCATCGGCTTCCATAACATCCATTTTCCTTCTTCCGGCAAATTCTACAACAGCTATTTTACCATTCATTCACAAAGCACAACGATTTTACAAACATATATCATACCTATATTTCTAAATGCCAATACTAAATCTAAATGGCATACGAAATGCTAAAAAAACCTTGACTATTTCACGTATCGTACCCACTTTTACCATAATTTAAGATTTAAGAACAGATTGGAGAGATATAATAGTGACCGATGGCCTTGCCTGTCGCCTAAAGCATACCCTAACCCATTTCCTTAGTCGTCTCTCACGACATCCACGGAAGAAATGTAGAAGTATATTCTAATTCTATCCCGAAACCACCCAGTTCCTCACATTCACATTCACTCCAACTCTCATTTCTACTGACACACTTTTCACACTTTCTGCCATCTCCAGTTAGACTGTGAAAGATATCTATCTCGCACTCATCTCTACTCGCGCCTTGCTGTGCTAAGCCGGCAAGGATCGCAGCTCCCATGCGAGATCAAGAACTTCACACACACGAAGCAAATTCGTAAATAAACTGAATATTGGCTGAAACATTCGCATCCCTGTCCCGTTGAAAGTTAAATAGAACCTCCATTTTGGGGGCCCGTTAAAAACGTCGACGTTGTGGTGACGTTAAATGGCTTCACGTGAAAGTGCAGATATGGCAGCCCAGTTGGTTGCAGGATAAACGAGCGTTTAAATTAAAGATAACAAAGTTATCCAAACTATGAAGAAAAAAATGAGACGCGATAGGGATCAAAACACATTTCCAGGTTTACGCAACATTACATATATAATCACGTATATGTTCCCAAATAGGGTAAGCAAGCATATACAAAACCATGATTATGACTATATCACGTTTCGCAACCACTTCTAGCATAATTTTAGTTTTGAAAACAGATGGAAGAGTAGTATAATTGTGACTGGTTGGTAGCCTGTTGCCTAAAGCATACCTAAACCCGTTTCTTTCGTAGCCTCTTACCACATCCACGGAAGAAATGAAGAAGTGTTATTATATCCCAACACCACACAGGAGATGCAACATCAAAACCTTTAACCTTTGAGTTTATATATCTTCCAAAGGGAGGACAACACTCCTGTATCATCCCTTGTGATCCCTGCATACTCTTCATTCTTCTGTCATATCAAAAAAACGCGCAGTTTTAGTTCAATTAAACGAGCTGCCCCTCTCTAGCCAGTTAAAGTATCGGCGCTGAATATTTTATATCGCACTGTATCGTAACTCCGGGGACAAATTTATTGGGATAGCTCTTAACTTAAGAGGGGAGTAGGCCTTCTTTCAACTGGCGATTTACTGGTGGCCTATGGAACAGATATTAGCTGCCACAGCTCCTAGATACGGACTAGTTTGAAACATGTCGAGGGAAACTTGAGACGATCCAGGATTTCCACGTTTTGTGGCTACTTCTGGCATGTTTTTTTAGGTTTTGGGTTGTAAGGTGTTACAGTGATAAGTTGCCAATATAGCCTTTTACCAATTTATTTAGTCGCCTCTCACGACATCCACGAAATAGATGAAGAGGTGTTAGGGTGACGGCACCAGTTATGGACGGTTTAAGCTGACAAGCACCAGTGATGGACACTTCATTCATAATTTAAAGAC
>BHDV01003145.1:0-26089 GCA_005406045.1 Adoxophyes honmai | reverse complement strand
GATTTATAAAGTGTACGTTTAAATAAAAAGACACGTCAAGATTGTTTACATTGTTTTAACTACCTAAACCGATAAGGTATATATGTACCCAGAAGACAACAGCGATACTGTTTAGAAAACGGTAGGTAAATAGTGGAATCATGAAGGAATAACTGCATCTTTTTACTCAAAGCAGCTAGGAAATCATTGGCGATTCGAATTTCACACTAAATAGTTGTTTATAGATAGTTCAACTCAGTTGTGCGCGCGGCGCTATGTGTGTGTGCGCTTGTAAACACACAGATTTCATTTCTATGCAGTGACAGTTTGCATGCAGTGGCAGAAACGTGACGAGCGCCATACAAATTAAATCTGCGTATTTACAAGCGCACGCACGCATAGCGCCGCGCGTACAACTGAGTAGAACGATTTATCATCCTGCCCAATGTGATCAATAAAGAACACGTTGCATTTCTTAGTTCCTGCTTAAGGTTTTTTATTTTAACTTTAAAATTCTGCCTAATTATGTCGATTAATTTATTCCTTCTGCTTCTTCTTCTTTCTAATCCTCTTCTATCTTTCTTTTCTCGATCAAAATAGATTAATATATTAAATACATGCCCCTTATAACCTTACAATAATTAAAAAAAATCTTGGTACCCCTACAACTACAAATTCAGGCACAAAATGGCTTGGGCAGAACCCATGACAATAAAAATGTACCTAATTAAGAACACTGGGCAGAAACAGTGTCTATTTCAAATTGCTTGGTCAGGACGAGGATATTTATTTTTTATTTACCACATGTTGAAAAACAACGTGAGTGAATTCACACAACGGCAAAGGAACTTTGAATACCCCGGCTCTAAAGCATTCGCTTCTCTTCTTATTTTCTTTTAAAGTTCTGTTGTAACGTACATTAATAGCATCCACGTTCATTCCCATATTTCCTTCAAGCCCCCAATCGCCGGTAATACAGCACTGAACGCAAATTCGAAACTGTGCCAAACTGTTTAATCTTTGCCCTGGGGTATTTACAGTTAACAGTTACAAAACAGTACGGCAAATCTGAACTAAACAGTAAACACTATAGCAATGGGTCGTAGATAGTCCAAACGCGCGTCGCGTATGAGCTTTTTGTGAAGACTGCGTACCTAAGTGATTTTTTTATGATTTATTCAGGAAGGTGAAATGACTTTGTATTTTAGCCATTTTTGGGGGTTAACCATCAAAACTTATTAGCACGTCTACGTTAGTTACATGTCTTCAAAGTGTACTTATGTAATATAATTTCACTCAAAAGTACACCAATACAAAGTTTTTTCATCTTCCTGGAAAAAAATACTTAAAGAGGTTTTTACAAACTACTCATACAGGGGTTTGATTATCTCGACATAAATACATGAGTTGATAGGATAGAGACGTTTGGAACTTTATACCTTTTCCATCTGTTTTTGAAACTTAAATTGCAAGAAGTGGCTACTAGACGTAAAATAATCACGATTATGTGTGTCACATTAGAGAACATAGGCGTGATTGAGCGTGTTTCATGATTTTGTCGCACAAGCGTTGTTCAGTTCCCTTACTGTTTAAAAGCTGGCCACTACACCGTGTAGGTTAATGTGATCGCGAGCCAAATGCGCCAATTACGCCCAGAGCCGAGTTTAAAACGACAGCGATTGTTCTGCGGACGGCCGACTGCGACACGAAACGCTACATAGACAAAACAACGACTTTTCCACGTGTCTTGGCCACTTCTAGCATTTTTTTTTTGTTTTCACTAGGCTTGACTTGGTTGTCACTATTCTACTTCTTTCATCTTTGCAGACCTAAAACTATGCTACAATTGGCTGCAAAGCGTCATAATCATGGTTTTGTATATGTCACGTTTCGTGTGCTCTGCCTACCCCATTTGGAAACACAGGCGTGAATGTATGTAACCTTTTGCTTAAACATACCCTAGCCTATTTCCTTAGTCGCCTTCACATCCACGGGAGAAATGGAGAGGTGTCCAGTTTTCAGTTGTCTTACTGTTCTAAAGCTGGCAACTACACCGTGTAGGTTAATGTGATCGCGAGCCAAATGCGCCAATTACGCCCCGAGCCGAGTTTAAAACGACAGCGATTGTTCTGCGGACGACTGCAACGCAGTTTACAAGTTGACAGCCGACGACAGCAGTCGAAACAGTTCACAGCACATATAGTGCGACCGTTGTTCAGTTGTCGCACATACACACATACAGATGTAGTGAGAAACTATTTTCCTTCGGGAAAACTCGGATCTTTATCGGAATACGATGACATCCGAACTGTCAATGAATGATCGTATTAAATCAGTGACATTCTCATATCCATTAATATGGAACTTTATTGTTTAGTGTCAAATGTCAAAATGAATAATGTGACTGTATAATATAGAGATGTTACAACCACTTCCTGTAACTTTGAAAATATCAACTCAGTTTTATTGTCACTAGTAAATCAAACATTATCTCCACTTTAAAACATTAATTAAAAGGACAACCGTTTTCGAGGTTTTAGCATGGCTATACAACGTTTTTATAAGTAATTTGAAAATAATGATACTATAGCGAATATTTGGATTGCGTATTATCCACTCTATATATATATATTGGTCTGCTGAAGCGACTTACCCCTACGGCTTTAAGATGGGTACTGAAGCTATTTGAGAGAGTACGATAAATACGAACTTTTCCGAAAAATTACGAAGGAAAATAGTTTCTCACTACATCTGTACTTACATCACGCCTATATTCCCAAATGGAATAGGCAGAGCACATAAAACGCTACACAGACAAAACACAGACTTTCTACTTTTCTAGGGCATTTCTAGCATTTTTTTAGGTATTAAGGTGGCAGATACTATAGTGACAGGATGCTAGCCTGTCGTCTAAAATATACTCGCCTAAAAGCTATCGCCTCTTACGACATCCACGGAAGAAATGGAGAGGTGTTATTCTGAACCCGACACCACATGGATGGCATTTATACGCAGATAAAATATTATCGTATCTGCTTAGTTTGTGACATGCTTATAACGACAGCGATTGTTCTGCGGACGACTGCAACGCAGTTTACAAGTTGACAGCCGACGACAGTCGAAACAGTATAATATCGTCTGACAACAGCAGCAGTTGAAACTGTATCTTCACAACACATTTAGTACCGTTGATGCTAGCTTCCTTGGCGGGCGAGAAAAATAAAATGGACTGTATTTTGAAAAACCGGCCAAGTACGAGTCGGTCTCGAGCACGAAGGGTTCGTACTATTGAGTAGGTAAATCAGCGTAGGACGTCGACCTACAAGATAGTAGTGTCCGACCGAAGCTTCGGCTTCGGCCACCTTCGGCCAAAAAAATCACCTTCGGCCAAACCTTCGGCTTCGGCCAAAATTTGGCCAAAGCTTTGGCCGAAGCCGAAGGTTTGCAAATTGTGATTTGAAATTGAACGAACGATGCCAGAGCGAGACGGATAGTGCGCAGCGCTTAGCAGAACAGCGTTTCGCCGACCCGATCGCATTGCTTGCAGTTAATCTTATTAATAACTGAAAAAACATAACATAACAACATAGTCACACTTGATTTCGAAGCGAAAACTGCAGAAAATTTACTGCTGTTTTTTTACTATTAGCAAATTATTTCATTTCTTTGGGTCAACACACCTTCGGCTTCGGCCGAAGGTTTTCATGAAAGCCGATTAATCGGCTTCGGCTTCGGCTTCGGCCAAAATTGTACCTTCGGTCGGACACTACAAGATAGACAAACTTTTTAAAGGCGTTGGAATGCAGGTCGCTTCCAATCGATACACATGCAAGGACAAAGGGGAGGCCTATGTTCAGGAGTGGACGTCATACGCCTGGAATGATAATGATGATGAAAGCAAATTGTGGTTTACGATTAAGGTATGCCGTGTAAAAAAAACTACTGACCAATCGTTCAGGGCATTTACCTAGAAAAAGCGATGCGGGAACTTAGGTACCCTACTACCTGAAATATTGCCAAATTTATTTTCAAATCATTTTTCAAATTAAACAGCGAGTGAGAGTGTGTCATAAGGCCGGCCACATACATTCGGAAAAATTCCGTTTCGGAATCTCGAATCGGAAAATCGAACGCAGTCAATCCATACAAACCTATGAACCGCCACATACAGACGGAAGCTTTCCGAACGGAATTTTTCCGAATGTGTGTGGCTGGTCCATAGATGTCGTATGGATTTAGTGCGTTCGGACAGTCCGATTCGAGATTCCGAAACGGAATTCCGTATGTATGTGGCCGGCCTAAGATTACATAAAATACTTGTTTAATGGGAGGATAGTGATGCCAGCCAGAGTCACAAAAAAATCCAAAATTAAAAAAAAAAAACATTTTTTTTATACGTCCAGTAAGAGTACGCTAACGAGTTCTAAAGTATCGGAAAATACGCAGTAATGAGCGGATCCGACTCAAAAAGGAGCCGTTATACTCGTAACGCCAAACATCGGAGCTTTCCTCTTCCGCATCATAAAGCCCATGCCTAGGGTTGCCAGTAAAAAAAAAGCAAAAAGGCAAAGACATCGATCGGAAACATTCAGAGTTATAGGGGCTTTTTTCGCAAAAATTACGTCACGACATAGATAGAGCATGAGTTCGATTCGTATTTCGTTTTCAACCGACTTCAAAAAAAGGAGGAGGTTCTCAATTCGACCAAATTTTTTTTTTGTGTGTATGTTACTCGATATCTCGGAAACCCGTGGACCGATTTTCAAAATTTTTTTTTTAATCGAAAGGGTATAACTCGAAATTGGTCCCATTGGCACGAAACCAGGATCGGATGATGGAATCTTGGAGAAATCGAGGGAACTCTTCAAATTTTACATGGAGATTTACGGCGTTTTCGGTAATTTGTTGATGGAGTCAAGATTTTACGAGGGCGGTTTGATAAGTAACTTGGTTTGATATGATAAAAAACTTGTACAGGTGTTTTATATAATTTATTGTTCTATGTAATCCCCTCGAAGATCAACGCACTTATCTCAACGCTTCTGCAACTTCTCGATGTCTTCACGGAAATGGGTTTCTTCCAGGTCTTCGAAATATGCGTTTACTTTCAGTATCACCTCTTTATTAGACTGAAATTTTCGCCCTGACAGAACATTTTTGGGCTTTGGGAATAGGTGATAGTCTGAAGAAGCCAAAACTGGCAAATAAGCTGCATGTGGAAATATTTCACACCGTAAATCTGCCAATTTTTGTTCCGAAAGCCAGCATGTTTGCACCGGAGTATTATCATGGTGAAACATCAACTTTTTCTTGGCCAGCCCTGGGTGTTTTTCGGCTATCGCTGCCTTTAACTGGTCTAAAAGTGAGGCATAATATCCCCCAGTGATATTTTTTCCCTTTCCAAGATAGTCAATTAAAATAACACCTTTCGCATCCCAAAACACCGACGCCATGCCTTTTCCAGCTGATGGGACCAATGGGACGCACTTGGCCTTCTTTGGAGCTGGCTTACTATGACTTATCCATTGTCTCGACTGCTGTTTTGTCTCCAGGATATAGTGGTGAATCCAGGTTTCAACCATGGTCACAAAACGTCGATGAAACTCTGCTGGATTTTTATTAAACACCAGCAAGTTTCCAGCAGATGTTTGCGTGTGAATACGCTTTTGTTCTGGAGTGAGCAACTGCGGCACCCATCTTGCACAAAGCTTTTTCATGTGCAATTCATTGTGCAAAATAAAATGCACCCACTCAGTCGAGATGATTGAGACTTCAGCTAACTCTCGTACTTTAATCGTCTGTCAGTTAAAACTAAATCATGGATTTCATCAATGGCTTCTGGTAAAACAGCTGATTTTGGAGCATAAGGTCGAGGTGCGTCTTCAATGCTTGTCCTGCCCCGCTTAAACTCATTTGCCCAAAATAGAACTGTTTTGTATAAAGGACAAGAGTCGCCCAACGTAGGAAATATCCTTTCACGAATTACTTTTGCTGTTTTACCTTCCAAAAAAAAAGAATTAAATCACACCCCGAATACCAATTTTCTTCATTTCACCGATCTACTCCGATTCCTTTTTTCAAACAGCTGTCAAAACTAAAATTCCCGCCGTAGATGACTTGGTGCCACAGATTAATGATATTTAGTTATCAAACTTTAAGAATAAATAGACAGTTACCGGAAACGCCATCTATTAGTATCCGAAACAAGTTACTTATCAAACCGCCCTCGTACATTCAGTAAACAGAATACTTTCAAAATATTGCTAATTTGAAGTCGGTTTTTTTTTGTTTAAAATTATAATTATTGTTATTGAAATACAAGGTTTCTGGGTAGTGTCGGGATAGAATGCAACTTTGCCAATACAGAGATCTCTGTCCAGGCAGATGTTAGGCCTGGGGACCGAAGTCCACTGAGAGAAAGTTGCAAATTTTATTGCCAGGGACGGAACGTCGAAAATACGCTAGCATCATATAGGACTGTTTTTAACCAACATCCAAAAAAGGAGGAGGTTCTCAATTCGAAGTAATTTTTTTTTGTGTGTAAGTTACTCGATATCTCGGAGATCCGTGAACCGATTTTCATAATTATTTTCCTAATCGAAATGGTACAACTCGAAGTTGGTCCCAGTGGCACGAAGTCCGGATCCGATGATGGAATCTTGGAGAACTCGACTCCAAACATCAATAATGATTGTGAAAATGTAAATACGTGTTAAATAGCAATAGGGTAAATATTCGGGCGTTTGAACCGCTGTCATTATTCTCAACACTTTTTTATCAGATTATTTGAGAAATGTGTATATAATAGTCTAGTGTGTACCAATCTATAAGGCACAGACACTAAATAACACACTTATTGTACCAATTTCTTAAGAAATCTGATAAAATAATTTTAAACAAAAAAAAACCGACTTCAAATTAGCTTTATCCTGAAAGGAAACTTCTGTTTATGTACGTATTTACTAAAGGTCAAGTAGGTATACGTAGGTATATACGTAGCTCTCAGCAGATTCAAGGCTTTAGGAGGAATAGCTCTATCTGATTTAGAACCCTCTAAACTGTTCAGTAAACCCCACGATGAACGAGCATTAGCAGAAATGCAACACTTGAGAAGCAGCAGGCCTGGCTAATTACTGAAACTATAATTTTCAGTCTGCAGGTGCATTCAGTATCGAAAAAATTATCCTTTAACTCCTAAAAATTAAGGAGTTGACCTTTCATCATCAGCTCAATCATATTTTTTTTACAGCCAAGCGTAAATACTGGTGTAGTTTTGAAAAATGTACTAAAAACATTACCTGTGCCTATAAAATTTGAGGGTTGCCCTCGATTTCCCTCATATTCCATCATCAGGTCAAGATATGCTGACAATCGGACTACCTGGAAACTATACCCTTTCAGACAAAAAAAGAATTTTCCAAATCGGTCCAAGCGTCTTCGAGTAATCAGCGAATACACATAAAAATACTCTCCATTTCTTTCGTGGATATCGCAAGAGGCGACTAAGGACCTAGGTTAAAGTAAATTTTAGGCGACAGGCTATGAGGCTAGCAACCTGTCACTATCATACCTGCTAACTCAAAACCTACAAAAAATGTGCTAGAAGTGGCCACGAAGCGTGACATAGACATAGTTTTGTCTATGTAGCGTTTTGTGTGCTCTGCCTACCCCATTTAAGAATACAGGCGTGACTGTATGTAGGTATGTACAAATGTAAGTTCGGACTAAAATTCCCGAATGCCCATACATTTTTTTTTTATTTTAAGGATAATTCAAAAACTACTAGTTAGATTTTGATGAAATTAAAATGGGACCAATGGGAAGCCATTTGCTATCGAACACAAAAAGAACCATCGAAATCGGTTAAAAAGTGTTGAGAATAATGACAGCGGTTCAAACGCCCGAATATTTACCCAATACGTTAATGTTGTAAATATGTAACATAGGTAGCTACAAATTGAAATTAGCGTAGCTTAACCATTTTTTGTGAGAAAATAATTATTTTGTTCTTTTTAGTGTTTAAGGTCGATAGTAAAATGTGTAAATCTTTTTGTATAGGGTTTTTTTTTTGTCGGTTTTATTTTTTGTTAAAAAGTTTGTTTTTAGTCCGGCTTTTTGACTGTAGGTGGCGCTAGAGCTACAAGTATCTCGGGATTTCTGTGTTCAAAGTTAATCATTAGTTTTTTACCGTTTCAAGTTTAGAATACCTTCATCATAGAGGACAGATCCACTAGAGAGTCAATGTCATTGGATTTGTTCGAAGACGATTCCGCCAAACCATCGCGGCTATCGCTGTGCTCCTATTGGCCGGTCTAAGATCCCGCGTATCGCTAGTAGCTTTTCCTCTATGGTCATTGGGTCTGTACAGTTTTTGTGACAGTTCGTAAGTTACAAATCACCAATGGTTTGTGAGACTGGGTGGCCATTATTGTTTCTCTTGTGATGGAAGGAGTGAACTGGGAGGAGTGTGACGAGCGGAAGGTTCGGTTAATACTGAAGACACAGCTCACAACTGCAATTCGTAACTGCTTTTCAACTGTCTTTATTTAAGGTCATTTGTTCCTTATATACTATCTAGAGTTAGGCAACATGGGGTGTCCTATGACACCCTTGAAACATGATATAATTGTTATTGTTGTTAATCCTATTCTATATTAGGGAATGGAATGTTGGTACATGATTCCATTCCTTATTTGGTACCGACATCAAGCTACATGACACCTTCCTTATATGGTACCGGTAGGGGTGTCCTGTTGCTATTAATCTGATACTTTATTATTTACATTAGAATCTATTTACCTATACCTACTACACTCTAGTGGTTTTGCCCTCTATGGACCTTCCTTGTCACTATTATACCTCTTACCTCTTTCATCTCAGTTTGTTTCCCTCGCCAACCCTACGCGGTGTCGATTTTCATAAAGATTGTTTTCAGCCAGTAAACAACGAAAGTTCTCCGACATCAAAAAGCGATTCGTTCCGATAAACACACTTTTATTCTTTCAGAGCCGCTTAGTTCTCGGCGAACAGGCGCTGTGAATGTTAGGCGGAGAAATTTAGATGTATGAAAGAAGAATTAGCTGCTAAACCACCGTTTCTTAACCTCGGGTCGCGACCCAAATTTGGATCGCGGGACATATCGAGGTGGGTCGCAGAACCTGCGGGACTTTTTGAAAAACAAGCCCCAATCACTGCATTTCATTTGTTTTTAATGGTTGATTGGGTTGCGGACTTCTAATATCTTTGAGTTTTGGGTCGCCATGCAAAAAGGAAGCAAGAACCGCTGTGCTAAACAATAGGGTCTTTGACAACACTAAAAATAAACTATAATTTGTGGCCATCCTAACATATTATGGGAAAATTAAATATAGGTATGTCACTTTCTTTTGATCCAAATCTAATGCATTTTTAGAGGATTTTGTTCCATTAATTTCTAATTTTCTTTAATAATATATCTGTGACCGAAACGCTGTGTGAATTCTGTGATTGATTGATGATGGTGACAGGCAGGTAAACAAAGTTGGCGAAGCTGACGTGTTTAGTGTTCCATTGACAGATTGTCACCTTTGTTTACCTGTCTGTGACGTCACAGACGTCATGATATTCACTCCATTTTCTAAACAGCGTTTTTCGCGCGAGTTTGAGAATTTTAACTTTAATATTTATTTTATATATTAATACAGACAAAAATAACATAATATAATGAAGAACTGATTAAAAATATATTTAAAAAATTGACAAAAACTCTATTGGGCCAATTGGGTCTTAAAGTCCTTAATGGAGACCACAGACCAGCAAGCGCAGCGTAGGATGTCCTACAAGATGGACAGACGACTTAATAAAGATCGCCGGAAAACGCTGGACGCAGGTCGCTTCCAACAGGTACTTATAGAAGGCTAAAGTGGAGGCCTATGTTCAGCAGTGGACGTCTTATGGCTGAAATGATGATGTTATGCTCTAAAAGCACTGACAGCGTGGCGGAGCGGGGCTAGACTAGACATTTGGAATTCTAATTTCAAAATGCATGATAGAAACCCGTGTGGTGTCGGGTCTTGAATTGCACCTCCCCCTTTCTGCCAATGGGTGTCGTAAGAGTCGACTCTGGGAAAGGGTTAGTGTATTGTGGGCGATGAGCTAGCAGCCTGTCACTGCAATATCACGTTTAACCATCTGGTTACCCTGAAAATGCTAAACGTGGCACTGGATTTTTGAATTCATGTGCTCTGCCTGTCCATGTGGGTACCTCTTGGGAATGCAAGCGTGAGAATATGTAGATATGTATGCATGTATGATAGATTAAAGCAGATGTTAAAGATCCTAACTTCGTTTGAACTAGCAATTGTTTCGATTCAAGAAACATCGTTCACAGATCAAACAAACCGGAAAAAAGATTTAAATTAAAATAAAACGGACCGGCGAAGAAAATTAAATTCCGTCCAATATCTTTTTCTAAGGTGTTTGAGAATCGTCAAGATTTGATGGAGGGAAAAATTGGTAACTAACTGTTCTTAAATAGAAAGGATTGTGGACCCTTTTCAAGTAAATTATTAAATAAAACAAGCTTTTTGAAGGCTACTAGAATAATCTTTGTGTCGGGTTTAGAATAACACCTTTGCGTTTCTTCCGTAGATGTCACAGTCGCGTCTGAGGAAAATAGATTAAGGTATGTTTTAGGCGACAGGCTAGTAACCTATTACGACTTTCCCTATTTTATCTAACTTGGTACTTACTTACATACATCACGCCTGTATTCCCAAATGAGGTAGGCAGAGCACACGAAACGTGAAATAGACAAGACCATGATTATGACTATTTCACGCTTCGCAGCCACTTCTAGCATCATTTTGTGTTTGAAACCAGATGTAAGAGGTAGTATAACAGTGACAAGTTGCTAGCCTGTCGTCTAAAATATAACTGAAATTATAATACCTATATTTAATTATTTTAGGTTAACCTTTTGAACGCCAAGGCGCGAAGTGAAACGCTGTGCTCCTGACGCCAAGGCAAAAATCGTTTCAAATACGAACGAACAATAGTGATGTCACAACCGCATATCGATATTACCGATATTACAATTGATTTCAGCCATTGAACCCCTTATATTTTACCTCATACATTACCACAACGTTTTCCATATAATTTTCATGAATTTGCGTGTAATTACTGTCATTGAAAACCTTTAAAAATTAAAACTTTGCTGTAAGTTTCATTATTATTTTGCAATGGAACCACTTCACTACTTTGCTGATGACGTCATACTTCGACGTTCGTTGCCGTCATTGGCGTTGGGGGCAGTGGAAATTAGAATAGTGCTAGTGTTGGGAACGTAATCAAAACAAAAATTGTTCTTTTCGATGTTTCGGGAACTGGGAACTAGGTATATAAATTGGAATGAAAATACATTTGGTTTTTGGTGTAAATATAATGTATATTTTGTACAAAATAGACAAACAAATAATCTCAGATAATTATGTTTAAATTAGGTACCTACTTAAAAAATAAGTTCTGTCTGATCACAGTACCCCACTACTTTCGTTCAGTTGTAAAACACAGACCCTAGAAGATAATGCATAAGGATTAATACCTTTTAGTTTTTTTAATTCCTTGGCGTGGATATGTTTACTGAAAACAAAGATAATAAAGTCGCTCGAGTGAGGGCTTTATGGTATGCACCTGCACATAAAGCAATAAATCTTACATTTATTGCACGTAGCTTTCTTTGTTTGTCGGCGTGCCGGCTAGTATTCAATGCCCCGCTCACATTCTCTGTCCCTTACAAACACGGCGCGCGACTTATTTAAAGTTTATGATGCCCTTGTCTTGCGAGATTCGAAATATTTTAGTGTGTACAAAATCACGTGCTATCACAAAAAAAAAGAGTACGAAAATATTCTGGACAGATTTATTAATTATTATTTAATTGTTTGTATAGGGAAAAAAACTGACCCATTTAAAAGTGTCGTAAAACAAAAAAAAAACGTTTATTTAAATAATAAGAATATCCACTTGCTAGGCGTTCGCGATTTATTGTATTTAGACACCTGCAGTAGCAGACGGCAACTTAAAATATAAAGATAAAATCCCAACGTATTTTTTCTTTACCTAAATATTTACTACTATTTCTTTGTTTAAATAATATACATAGAAATATCAAAAACAAATTGAAAGACTATCAAGTGCGAACGGTCTTAGCACTTTCTTTATTCATTCAACTTTCATGGATAAGACGGCGGACCCTGTATTCACATTGGCGGACCCCCACGGGCGTATTAAAAATTTACTTACCTCAAAATCTTCTTCTTCAACTTCTTCGAACACAACGTCTCCGATTTCATCGTCAGTATCGACACCTTCCAATCTTCCAAAACTCGAAGTAACTCCTCTGTACTCATTTGGCTACTATCGACACTCATTTTTGCGCCTGTGTCGTCAACTCGTAACGTGCTCTCACTTCAAGGGCGCACGGAGCAGTGACAAGCTTTCGCACATAAGGGTCGTAAAAAACATTTTGTCGATTTTTATTACCAAGAACAGACGAAAAGTCACGTGCCGTTCTAGCGCTCAAATGTATTCATTGGGGTTTGGGTTGTATTGCGAATAGATCCGTCAGACGTTTAAATTTGACTTTAGTAAAAGGGAAATACAACAGAAATTAAAATTTTATAACACGCTCCGCCTTAGTAAATTTTTTTTTCGCAAAATTTCCAAATTATCTCACCGTTTAAACCGTCTCTGAACTACGGCAAACATTACAAAACCAAAATCAGCTAAATCGGCCCAGCCATTCTCGAGTTTTAGCGAGACTAACGAACAGCAATTCCCTTTTCTACACTAATCTACACTAATATTTTGTTTGTATGTTTGTTTGTTTGGTTGTAATGAATAGGCTCAGTAACTACTGGACCGTTTTTAAAAATTCTTGCACCATTCGAAAGCCACATTATCCACGAGTAACATAGGCTAAATTTTATTTTGAAAAAAAGAGGATTCCGTAAAATATTTGGATTTAGATACCTACATCTACACTAATATTATGAAGAGGAAAACTCAGGCTCAGAAACCTACGACCCCAAAATCCGAAATTTACGCGAATGAAGTCGCGGGCGGAAAGCTAGTTTATTTATATAGACGGATGTTATATTTCAGTATTCCTTAAACCTTTTTCGCTGTAAAACATGGGGGACCGCGGAACCCCAAACATATGCCCACGGACCCCCAAGGGCCCGCGGACCACAGGTTAGGGATCTCTCATATCGATAACTAAAAGAAGACATTGCTGTGCGTCCCATCACTAGGCGACGTTACACGGCGTCTTTGGCGCTGCAGGCAGTGTAATCTAGCCAATTGAAGTTTGCTCTTAGAAAATGCTTGTTTTTTTTTTCGAATGGTGCTGTATTATTTTATTTAAATTAGGTATAAAATAACTTACAGTACCTATAAATAAAGTAAACCAAGAAAAAATGTTGAAGCGTTTTATATTTCATAGTTCTCTCGCAATAACTTCGGCCCGCCATACAACGTCGTGGCGTTACGGGCACTGATTTGCGATGACGTGAATTGGCGTCTTTGGCGGTCAAAAGGTTAATGGTATTTTCTTTTATTTCTTTCTCAACTTTCATTGTGCGTCTACTCTAATTTCACATGTTTTGTCAATCGCTTGAAGGTCAGCAGGAAGAGATCCCTTTAGGGATATGTTCGCCTTTGTACTTGTGTTTTGTTTTGTACTTGTTATTTTGTCATGTGTTTATTTTCTACAATAAAGAGTTACATACATACATAGCTTATCCTTCCTTAGTTGCCACTTACGACATCCACGGACGAAATAAAGGGGTGTTATTCTAAACCCGACACCACACGGAATATCTACTCGTAGCTAAATTATGGTTTTGTCTGTGTAACTTTTTATGTAATCTACCTACCCAATTTGATAATACAAGCTTGTTTAGGTGAAAAACTTAGCTAAATCACCTGTTGTATGTGTGAGTAACGTGTACCAATAGACATTGCGATTCAGCGAGGAAACGCTGCCAGCGTCTTTGGAACCATGCCTCGAGGGTGCCCATTTTGAAATATAGTCTAGTTTTAAGTAAGTTATATCTTTTTTTCATTAATGTTTATCTTATTGTGCTATGTTATACTTTTCAATAAATCAACATTTCAGTATATTTTCGCAATCTGAACTATAAATATTTTAAACAGAAGTTATATTTTGCCACTACCCTGAGGGTAAGTAGGGGTAGTCATTAATAGAATACACGGTATCGTTAGGGGATCAATCGGGGGTGGAAACAATTCAGACCCTTATTGAATTGTTGGGGGCTGTTTTAGTTCGCGCGTACACTGACGACTGAAGAGAGCGGTTCACACTAAAGTCGGTTAAAATTTTTTACTTAGGATAAAATTTACAGATGAGATGACCCATCGATAGTGTGTAATAGGTACAACTTTTTTTTTAAATGCAAGTGAGGGGCTCTTTTGCACGTATTATTTTTTAAGTGTATTGCTTCGTAAAGACCAAGGTTAGCAAAAAGAATGTGCTGTAAGAAACATGATATACCTAAAGTATCAAATCAAATCAAATCATTTATTACACAAAGTATTTTTACCACAAACACACACACACACATCACGCCTGTATTTAACGGGGTAGGCAGAGCCCACGAAACGCTACATAGACATAACCATGACTATTTCACGTCTGGTAGCCGCTTCTAGCAAAACTTTAAAGTTTTAAGTTGTCAAGTACTATAGTGACAGGTTGTTAGCCTGTCGTCTAAAATGTAAAAAATCCTATTTACTTCCTTAATCGCCCCATACGACATCCAAGGAATTATAATTACATGCACTTTCTCTCTCACACACACATTATTTTTTGCAAACGATCGCTTTTCGACAGTTCTTTTTATAAATTGTTAAAATATTGACGGGTTTATGCACATATCGTAATCCTAAATTGGTTACAATTTTGATCCTCTCCTACGATAACTGAGTTACAACTATGTTCAAGACACATGAATACCTCGGTAATATGCATCATGCAGCGTAATGTATGCAATTTATGCTAAGTGAATATTCAAGACCGTTGGGCAGTTAGGCGATGTATGAACATTGTCCTAGTTACGACGGTAATGTTCTAGACGTGTAGGGAATGCGTGTTTAAATACCGGTCCCTATAGTCAATCTATCGATGGTTTCGCTTACTAGAGATAGACACAGCGGTGTGTGAATTGTACTCGCGCACGAAGAGTACTATTAACTAGATAAATGAAAAATAAATAAATGCGGTTTACAATTTATGAAGTACCAGATTTTGCCCACGGCTCCGCTCGCGTTAAATTCGGGGAATCGCAGAAGAGATAGCACACATACCAATTTTATAGCTTTCTACATTGAAAACTTCTACTCCTCACTTTAGGGAAATGGGGAGTTTTGAAGAGACAAAATGTAGCCTATGTCACTCTCCATGCTCTAAACTATCTCTACCTAAAAAATCACGTCAATCCATCGCTCCGTTTAGCCGTGAAAGACGGACAAACAAACAAACAAACACACTTTCACATTTATATATTGGTACGGATTAAAAAAAGACTGTTGACTAAATCTTGTTTTAACCAGTTTTCGGTTTGTATGGTTACCTATGTACCTACGTCATGTTTTTTTTTGAGCGAGGGCGACTACTTTGTGGTGGTAACACTTTGGAAGTATCTCTCGTAAAAATAAAAGATGAACGCATAATATGCGGCCGCCCTAACGTTCCCTAAAAATAAATATTTCATTACAATCATTACGAATAATAATGTTATTCAATAATCTATCGTTAATACAATATCCAATTTTGATGTTATCTGATTTATGGACAGAATTATACATAGAATTCAGAAACCGGGGAATAAGATAACTATGATAAAGTGATTAAATCGTGGTTATTCAAAAACCCCGTCATTTTAGTGTGAAACTTCAATGTATCTATTAAGGTCTATTCAGGATAACGTGACCTTTAACGGTCAATTTCAATTACTCACACATTTTTAACCGACTTCAAAAAAAGGAGGAGGTTCTCAATTCGTCGGGATATTTTTTTTTTATCATTATTATTTTTTTTTATGTGTGTTCGCTGATTACTCGAAGACGCCTGGACCGATTTGAAAAATTTTTTTTTGTTTGAAAGGATATAGTTTCCAGGTGGTCCCATTGCCAGCATATCTTGATCTGATGATGGAATATGAGGGAAATCGAGGGCAACCCTCATATTTTATTGGCACAGGTAATGTTTTTAGTACATTTATCAAAGCTACACCAGTATTTACGTCTGCCAGTAAAAAAAATATGACTGAGCTGATGATGGAAGGTCAACTCATTAATGCTTAGGAGTTAAAGGATAATTCTTTCAATACTGAATGCACCTGCAGACTGGAAATTATAATTTCAGTAATTAGTGAGGCCTGCTGGTGATGGAAGGTCACCCTCATTATTAAACAAATGCTTTCAGTATAGCCCAAATTTGAAGTCGTTTTTTTTTTGTTTAAAATTATTAAGTCTACGCTAGGCGTCACTGCAAATGGTGAAACCATTGGTTTTGAGAACATTTTAACAAACAGTGATAAGCGTTTTTACAATAATGATTTCCTGTTTCACCTTTGGATCTCTTAGAAAAAAATAAATAGGTACAAAGTAGGTATAATGTTATCCTGAATGGACCATAAACGGCTGATTTGATTTTCACCAACAGTATTTACAGTACAAACTAGTTCATACATACATACAATCCTGTATTCCCAAACGGGGTAGGCAGAGCACACAAAACGCTACTTAGACGAAACGATGACTATTTCACGTTTTGTAGCCAATTCTAGCATAATATTTTTTTAGGTTTTGAGGTGGCAGCAACTAAGTTATAAGATGTCCTTTTTTAACGCACGCATAATTATATTAAACGCTTTTTTATATGGATACATTCCAAATTCTGAAAAACCTATTTTGTGTTACCATTTTGATTTCAGGATAACATAAACGGTCCATTCATCCATTTTTTTTCGGGATCATACCGACGCTATTCGTATAAATAAACAAGGAAAACATATTCCACAGCAAATTCATTTCCCTTGTTTGATCTGTATTATTAAAATTTAATTCGGGAAGTTTCTCGTTACAAATTATTATGTTTTCTCTCATTTTCTCTGTAACACGATAGCTTTATTTTGAAGTCTTTAATTCAAGCGTGCCGTGTGGTGCCGGCTTTAGAACAACACCACTCCATTTCTTCCGTGGATAAGGTAAACGTCCCTGTGCTCGACATTGACAAAATACTTGGCACTTGCAACCTTATGTCATAGTAAGCAGGTGACAGATGGGTGTCATCTACTGGGCGTTGAGGCGTCGAGCATTGGTACTTTTACCTTATACATATCTGAATAGGCGACTAAGGTAAGTTTTTTTTATTTTTTTTTAAACAAAATTTTCATCTACGGCGGTCAAAATTTTTATGACGGCCGGATAGCCCAGCGGTTAGAGAACCTGACTGTGAAGCTTAAGGTCCCGGGTTCGATCCCCGGTCGGGGCAGATGTTTGTATGATGAATACGAATGTTTGCTTTCGAGTCTTGGATATTTATCTATATATAAGTAAGTTTATCCGTTGTCTAGTACCCATAACACAGGCATTAAATTGCCTACTTTGGGACTAGGTGATTGGTGTAAAATTTGTCCAGTGATATTTATTTATTTATTATTTATTTATCTACGGACTCGTGGTCCGTACCTTGATGATTTTAGGATTTTTTTTTTATTTTAGGCTAGCTGTGCGCTCCGCGTAAAGACACAGCAGTTTTACAACAATATGCTCCTAAAATTAATTACAACTAGAGTTTTTTTTTCCCTTTTCCTTTTTTTTCCTTTTTTTTCCTTTCTCCTTTTCTAAAAAAAAAAACTAATGGTAAGGTATGCTGATTTGTCCTGTGTGGTGTCGGCGAGACTAACTCGTCAAGATTCGGGTCAATTCGTGATCCGTCATCGGGAGCAACGCGCTACGACGACAGCGGTTAGACGCGCACTGCAGCATATGTGACATACCTGAAACAAAAAAGATCTAATTAATTATACTAATCATTAATTATGTACTCGCAGTAAGTTTACACACATGCTTCGCAATGAATGAATTTATTATGAGTCATTGATTTTCCATTTTTTTAATGCCACTTAATGTAGTCATTTGTTATTTCTCCATTTCTTTCGTGGATGTCGTAAGAGGCGACTAAGGAAATAGGTTTCGGTATGTGTTCGATGACAGGCTAGCGACCTGTCACTATAATACTATCCTATCTATTTTCGAATCTAAGCTATACCTTAACTGTTTAGGTAGTTAAAACAATGTAAACAATCTTGACATGTCTTTTTGTTGAAATACACAGTCTAAAAATGAAAATCGTTACACTATACAATTCAATTACGAAAATAAATGTTTTTTTCATACCTAAATTGTAAAATTTGAATAAAAAGACACGTCAAGATTGTTTACATTGTTTTAACTACCTAAACAAATAAGGTATAGAAATGGTTGCGAAGAGTGAAAAAGTCATAATCATGGTTTTGTCTGTCACGTTTCAATTCAAGTGCTGTGCCTACCCCATTTAGGAACATAGGCGTGATTGTATGTATGTATGCTACGAAAAAGCCGTGATAGCCCAGCGGTTCGACCTGTGGCCTCTCAAGCAGAGGGTCGTGGGTTCAAACCCCGGGCTCGCACCTCTGAATTTTTCGGAATTTATGTGCGATATCAAATTTGATATTTATCACGAGCTATTCGGTGAAGGAAAACATCGTGAGGAAACCTACACACAGCGACGAAGTACATAATTCAACGTTGTGTGTGAATTTCCCAATCCGCACTGGGCCCGCGTGGGAACTATCGCCCAAGCCCTCTCATACTGAGAGGAGGCCTGTGCCCTGCAGTGGGACGTATATAGGCTGATGATGATGATGATGATGCTACGAAGCGTGAAACTCATGCATATGTCTATGCACCATCGAACCAATTGATTCCTGACCCACAATAGAACCTATTCATAGTGCACGTCATAGTGACATTGCATTGCTTGACAAACGAAATGTTAATGATGTTTATTGTGACAACGTTCTGCGGTGGGTCAGGAATCAGTTGGTTCGATAGTACAGTACCCCATTGAGAACACAAGCAAACAAATAACCAGACCGAATTCACTTGGAAACTTTTGCGAATCGAATTATACAATGTGATAATTAATTCCGAAAGTTGCCGAGTTTATTGGTTTTTAATTAACTTATTAACTTCAGTTCGCGCCCTTGGCGGCAACTCTGATACTTGGCGATACTTTGACACGCAATTTATTACTTGCCAAGTTTTGTGTGCATTGGAATTTGAACAAATGAGGATGACTGGGGTAGGAAAAAAAATATTTTTTTAAGTTAATCAGTTAAGTGTGGAAAGACCGGCCAAGTGCGAGTCGGACTCGCGGTCGAAGGTTTCCGTACCAAAAACTGAAAAAAAAAACAGTTTTTGTACAGGAGCCCACCTTAAATACTGATTTGTCTGTTGTCAGGCTGTATGTCACGAAACTGCTAGCTAGACTGTTGTAATTTTCACAGATTATGTATTTCTACTGCCGTTATAATAACAAATAATTAAAATAAATGAAAATTTTATTTATTTTGGTGTGGAATCCGTCGAGCGCGAGTCTAACTCGCACAGCCAAGTTTTTATACTGTTTTATGTTTTTGTCATTTTTCACACTTTGTGATCGGATTTTTTATTGATATTTGTACTTTTTTTTTCAATTCGCAGTTTATCCGCAGTCGCTGCGAACACAAGTTAGCCTCAGACACGTCGGCCTAATCCCGCTATAAAGATCTGAGTGTATCCGTTTTATTTATTATATATCTAATCGCAGTAATTTTTCATTCAAATAATTTCCATAACCATCACTTCTTTAAACAATATCCAAACATTCTCATCAAAACGTCAAAGGCAACAGCTATTATAAAAACAGCGAGTTCACGCAGATTACATAAATTTGTCACGTAACGACTCTTTTGACTTTAAACAAGGCCCTTACGTCATCGATCAAACCTAAATTCGCCTGATACATGCATTAAAATCTCGTCGGTTGCCGCCCATCGTCGTCTCTTAAAAACGTATTACCGGGAGCATAGCTTAGAACAGCAAGAGCACTTTGATAATAAACGCTTAAAAGTTTAAAGAGTAAAACAACCCTGAGACTTACTACGTGAATTAAAACGGATACACGTTTTTACAACGAGATTAGTTCAACATATTTCTGGCCAGAGACTCGCAGTGCGCGCTGCTGCTCTTTCATCTCGATTGCATGACACAACTGTCAATGGTTCACAACTAGCTACCCACATTTTCGCTCTCACATTGACTATTATTTTCGAACGATGGGTGGCACTCTGTTTGTCTCTGCACAGCATCTGTATTTAAAGGCTTGTTCACTTAATTATAATTACACATACATACACATACATATTCTCACGCCTGTATTCCCCAAAGGGGTAGGCAGAGCACGTGAATTCAAAAATCCAGTGACACGTTTAGCAATTTTAGGGTAACCAGATAGTTAAACGTGAGATTGTAGTGACAGGTTGCTAGCCCATCGCCCACAATACACTAACCCTTTCCCTGAGTCACCTCTTACGACACCCACGGGAAGAAAGGGGGAGGTGCTATTCTAACCAGACACCACACGGGGAAATTATAATTCTGTCTAATTAAGACATAGTTATGTAAATCTAACAATTAATTTAAATAAGTACTAGCAGAACTTAGTAGTCCTAGGGAAAACTAGTAATCATAGGGTCTCACCAAACCAGTCGACGCCTTTTCGGCAAAATGCGGGTAGAAAAAGCTTTATGTCAACGCAATAAGGGCGAACAAGACGTCAATCGGCTCGGCTCGTTCGACCGAGAATGGCCGAGCCAATTCACGTCTTGTTCACCCTTATTGCGTTGACTGACATAAAGCTTTTTCTACCCGCATTTTTCCGAAAAGGCGTCGACTAATGTGGGGAGACCCATAGAGACATTGATTTTTTGCCAAATTGTAACTTCATACGAAAAAGTAATTTAAGTCTTCTTTGGTTTTACACGCATTATAAAAGGTACTGCAAATACACTATTCCGTAAAAAAAGGAGTGCGAATAGCGCTTCATGTAGCTAAGCTGATAATTTTTAATAATAGTTTTTTTTTGTGAGTCATGCAACCAGAATGCTTTAAAACACGAATCTAGTCTTAAGACCTAACATTCTTAAATCTGTCTACTACCAACTACTATTAACGGTTCTGAAAGACTGTCTGGTAGATAGTAGGCATATCTCTCGATCACGTACAGGGAACCTAAAAAAATTAAATACAGCAGTTTTAAAGAACTGACTTCACTGACATTACACTTCTGTGCCAAACGAATTTGGTATGCATAAAACTCCAGCGAACAGATTCAGAGATACGTGAAAATCGTCCGGTGTCGATAGTATCGAAATTAATTGCAATAAAAATTAAGTTTTTAAAATATAGGCTTCGGTATGAGATCCAATCGATAATTCATTCGATACGTCGGTAATTCGTAAGATATGTCGGTAATTGTGCGGGAAACTGGTTTAAAAGCTTGATGAATCTGATGAAAGACGATAACATAATGTTGAGCTGTAAAACGCTTGAGTGTACTATCGCTTTACAAGATACGGTGTGTCGGAAATTATTTAAAACATTTTTTAATCGCTAAATATATTCTGAGTTATTTTTCGGGCTTAAAAAATCACCTTTCTATTTCTTCCATTGATGTTGTAAGAGGCGACTAAAAAAATATATGTTAAGACTAGCTTTTGCCCGGGGCTATGCTCGCGTTAAATTCGGGGTAACACAGAAGAGATCTTGTTAGCCACAGCCCGCATGCCAATTTATAGCTTTTTAAGTTGAAAATTGCGGAATCCTACTATTTTTCCCATCGTCATATTTTGGAAACTTCAAACAAAATCTTTATAAATTGTAGCCTATGTGCTATTCTGATGTATAAGCTACATTACTGTAAAGTTTCATTAAAATCCATTCAGTTGTTTTTGCGTTACAGAGTAACAAACATCCAAACATCCAAACATACTCACAAACTTTCACATTTATAATATTAGAAGCATATGCTCTAGGCAAAAAGCTAGCGACGTGTCACTTTTATACCACTTTCATCACTGTTTCAACCTAAAATTTTGCTTTAAAACGTTAAATAGTCATAGCTACTATGTAACATTTTGTATGCTCTGTCAACCTCGTTTGAGGTGATGTTTGTATTTATATTAAGAAACTAAGGTCAAATCAAAGAATGCACGTGAAATCTCTGGCGGTACACTATAGGTATACGTTTTTTGAAATCTTAAATACTAAATGAACATTGCCTGTGTTTATAAATAACGATAACTAAATTAAATACAAGGTTCAAATACAGAATTTTATACTTACATAGCTAAACCATTTGAATCCGGGGTACAAGCATGGTCGATTGTAGTTCGAGAACACTTAATCACAAAATGTGAATCATAACAAGACAATTCGACTTTTCAATTCAGTATTTGAGGTAAAAAAAATAGACTTTATATTTTCTTGTTGTCTGTGTATTTTAGTTTTAATTACTTAAGTTAAAGTTACATATTACTTACGTGGGGCATTTCTACGACACAACACACCTCACGACCCGCAAAAGAACGGCGTCGCAGAAAGGGTCATCAAAACCTTAAAGACTTCCGAAAATTCTACGGGACCCTTCCCGCTAGGGTGACAAGTTCAATTTAAACTTCCCGGAATAGGCCCAAGCGATTACTCCGCTGTGTTATTTATAATGAGTTTTTACAGCCCTTAAGATGGCGGTTTAGGGTGTCCATACGTAATGGGGATTCGTAGGCTTAGCGAAGTTTTTTGAGACATTTTGATTTGAAAATGAGTCTTGAGTCTTTTGTATCGTCGTGAAAAGTACATCACGTCTGTATTTGCGGGGTGGGCAGAGCATATGAACACTAGACAACATAGACGCAGCCATGAAACTATTTCATGATTTGTAGCCACTTTGAGCATAATTTTTAGGTGCCAAGTTAGAGAAAAAGAAGAGACAGGTGGCTATGCTATCTAAAATACATCCTAACCTATTCACCTTGCGACATCCACGGAAGAACTGGAGATTTATTTAGAGGTTACAATTTCTATCTGTTTCCAAACCTAAAATTAAGCTAGAAGTGGCCGCGAAGCGTCAAATAGTCATAATCATGGTTTTGTCTATGTCACGTTTTGCGTGCTCTGTCTGCCCTTTGGGGAACATATTCGTGAATGTATGTATGTATGTTGAATTTCTAACCTACACCACACATATAACGGCATCTGTCTAATCTGTCTTACCCTCAGCGCCAAACACGACAGTGCAAACACTGCTGCTTCGCGGCTGCGAATATGGTGGTTTCATTAGCCTAGATCTGTTAGATCCTTCCAACCGCAAAAATATTCGCTGAGTTTTAAATTTTTTCGCAAGAGCTTAAATCCAATTCGAACTGGTTTAAACTGGACTCTTCCAAACATCTGCGGAACTTATCAAAACCCACTCCATATCTGAATAACCTCTAGTGTCCTCAACTTGCTCTCAAAAGACCGTATGTGTAATCTAACCCTAGTTCACATACGCTCTTTTGAAAAAGCAGAGCATTATATTCCTATTTTGACCTAATGCCCTCCCCATGTCTCCCTAAAACCGTTCGTACAAAGGAAACTCCACCTTAACACCAAATAATAGATATCAAAGGCTATGCATAGCGTAAGCATTAGTGCACCCGCAATTTCGTAATACTTTCACAATTTTCCAAATTCGACTTTAATGTCAGTTACTAAGTGCGATAGGAAATGCAGAATAAGTTAGTAGTGAAACCAAATTTTGATACAGGCAGGTGGTACTATTATAGACCTTAATTTTATGGGAGTAAGAGTAGATGGTGTGTAGTTCTATGATGGTCTGCATCGGACTGACATCTGGCATGCATGCAGATTGTGGGTCAGATTTTGTATTATTATTGGAGTATGAATTTAATGGTTATTATGAATGTTTTAAGTTTAATGGAGCATTAAGGGTTGTTTTAATGGGTTTTTATTACCATTAGAAATAAATGGATCATGTTCATAGTTTTGTTAACTGACAATTCGTTTTTGAAAACGGAACTACAGTGAGACTCACTACATACTAATAATGAAAAATATGGAGCGTTTTTGAAGACGTTTTGGATTTTTTATTCCTATAATTCATATTGTTTAAAGCTTTCGTGGTTCTCACTCATATTTATTACTACCTGGGACATAATCACTAATAGTTAATGTACAAAAGTATCACGAAAAATGAATTTCAGTGTTTTTTGGGAACATTTTTAGATTTTCTAGCAATTTTGAGTTCATTATAAAAAGGGTTCCTAGTGGCAGGTTGCTAGCCTGTCGCCTCAAATATTATCTAAAACTATATATACCCTTAGTCGCCACGACAACCACGGGATTAATATGAATACTTGACACCACATGGTTGATTTGTAACATTTGTAGGTTCTTAAAATCCTTTTCATTAAGTAGCATTTTTCAAATTTGCAATTTGAAAGAAACCTCAACTGCTTGGACTAGGACCTCATAGACTGCAAGTGATTGTGAATTCAATTCGAGTAGAGATGCTAAAGCGTTTTCACACTGGAAAAAGCTGAACGAACTCTGAATAGTGAGTTCTTATCTTAAGATGCAAAATGAGAAGATAAAAGGAAATAGCGTTAAACGATTTTTCTATAACCAGTTGTTGAAAGTCGACGTTGTATTCTATATTGCTAAGTTATGTTGCATACTCAAAAATGTATTACCTTCCACTCTATTTCTAATTGTCAATCTTTATTCCTCATCATTACTTTAGAGTTTAGTAAGTAGTAGTAGTTAAAGAAACTACTACTACTCTCTACTCTATATTTTTTTTTTCTTGATTTTCTGTGACGTTTTGTATTATTGACTGTTGACAACTGCGATGTGCATTTTTAATTTTACATACTTTCCTTTCAGTTCTAAATTAGAAGGGTCGCACTCAATGATGTTGCGGTTCATTATACTTAGTTTTGTTGATCTAAACAACTGTGTTTTACCTGTGTCTAATTGTGTTAATATCTTTCTTTCATTCTTCTTTTTAACTATCCCCTGTACTAATTAAGAACAGCAGAGTAAGCATACCGAATAACATTACAAAATAAAACAACACAAACACGCGCATGAACCTCACAAACTCCAAACAGAAAACCAGGAAACTTGCAACCCCTTTTCACACGTACCGGACAAAGGCTAATATGTAGAATTACTAAAGAAACCACACAAGTCCCATACAGGGACAGGGATTGAATTTGTTAAAACAAACGTGGGCTCAGGAAATTCACGAGTCACTTACCGTTCGTATAATGGAAACAGCTTCACGAGTGTTGCTACAAATATAGACGTGGTGGTAGGGAGGAGAGACACGCGGGGAAAATTTGAAGACTTACACCACGTTTGTGTTCTCAAATAGATTAGGAGAGTCCACAAAATGTTACTAGTAAAACCAGGAGTCACGCTTTGTAGCCATTGCTAGAATGTTTTTATTAGATTTAATTTCAATGGGTACAATGATAGGCCAGTCCGTCGCTTAAAGGATATCTAAACAAAATTCTTTCGCCTCTTACGAAAAAATGATGGCAGGCCCTACCCACGTAGCTTTAATTTCTTCTGTGGATGTCATAAGAAGCGACTGTCCTAAGGAGAAATAAGACTTCTTCTGTCGTAAGAAGCGACTATGGATAAATAAGAATTGCAACCTATTTACCTAAAATATGTGGAGGTGTCTGCGAAACGTGAAATAGTCATGTTTTTGTCTGTGTAGTGTTTCGTGTGCTCTGCCTACCTCTATTTGGGAGCACTGGCGAAATGTATGCGTGTGTGACGGCAGGTTTTCGATTAAATACACAATGTCGTTGCTCTGAGATGAATACTCATACAACAACATAATCTTAAGAGGAAATATGCCGGTCGAGGGAATTGAAAAATAGGT
>BHDV01003129.1:0-10843 GCA_005406045.1 Adoxophyes honmai | reverse complement strand
TCAACCCCCTCCTCCACCCCCCAATCTCACGAGAGATTTTTCAAATTGTGGGTTACTTACGTAAACGCCTTGGATTGTTTTTGTAAAAAAAAACTGAATGACCCAACTTAAAAAAAAAAACTGAAATATTTCTTCGTTCAGATCCACTCAAGAAGTGTCAAATATAAAGACAAGTGTCGTCCTTACTTCGTTTTTTGAGACCTTAGGTAATGTTCTATGTATCTGGATTAAATGGACCAAAATAGCATCATTTTGTAAGAAAAAAAATTGCGTGATATTTGCAGAGATATATAGAGATTATATATATATATAGATTATATATCCCCAACGTGAGATTAGATGAGATTTGGCTCGACCCCCTCCCCCCCTTAAACACTTCACGTAATTTATGGACGCCCCCTAACACCTATAAATTTCTTCCGAAGTCGTAAGAGAGGGCTAAGGAAATAGGTTTAGGTTAGGTTGGCTCAAATGGTTAAATAAAGTGTTACCAAATATGGTAGGCAGAGCACACGAAACGTGAAATAGACATAATCACGATTATGACTATTTCACGCTTCGCAGCTACTTCTAGCATCATTTTGGGTTTGAAAAGAGATGTAAGAGGTAGTATAATAGTGACAGGTTGCTAGCCTCTCGCCTAAAATATACCTTAACCTATGTCCTCAGTCGCCTCTTACGACCTCCACAGAAGAAATGGAGAGGTGTTATTCTAAACCCGACACCACACGGAAAACCTGCCACTTGACAGCAAACTACATTTTTGACTCACGTTTTAAATCGAGTTTGGCTCGACATGTTTCGGGCTAATTCGTAGCCCTTCATCTAGGAGCCGCGGCGGCTGCTGCTGCCAAACGCGCACTGCGCGCCACCGCTCTATTCGCGCGACTGCTCGTGCTCGACGAAACTGATACCGGACATCGTTATTTATATTAATCTCAAAAGTGGGGTTGCACAAATAGTCGCGCGAATAGAGCGGTGGTGCGTAGTGCGCGTTTGGCAGCAGCAGCCTCCGCGGCTCCTAGATAAAGGGCTACGAATTAGCCCGAAACACGTCGAGCTAAACTCGACTTAAAACGTGAGTCATCCATATATTTTTCAAGACATCTTGTCACTCAAAGTGATAAGTAGATGATGGCTAGTATAGGCTAGTGGGTTGAAAAAATGTAATTCTAATTGGTCCGTTCGTTAGATTATAGAAAAATATGACACAAATATTTTTTAGGTTTCCGTGCCCAAAGGACCTGAGACTTTGCTGTCTGTCTGTCTGTCTGTCTGCCCGTCTGTCACCAGGCTGTATCTCACGAACCGTGACAGCTAGAGAGTTGAAATTTTCACAGATAATGTATTTCTGTTACCGCTATAACAACAAATACTAAAATCAAAATAATAATAATAATTAAGGGGGGCTTCCATAAAAAAAACGTGTTTTTTTTGCTCTTTTTGGTACGGAACCCTTCGTGCGTGAGTCCGACTCGCACTTGGCCGGTTTTTTATTTTATCAAATGACTAGATATCGAAAAAGTCATAGATCATCAAACTTCCGGAGTGGGGGCTTGTGACGTCACGACTCGCTAAAAATTGTACCGAGTCGTGACGTCACGCGAAACTTTTAGGCGCTGTATTATCGTCATTTTTCGTTTGTCAAATAAATGTGAAAATATGTGTACAATATTTTTTGGTGATCTATCTATACGGACTAAATAGTTTTTTTTTTGAGAACTAGCTTATTGAGTACTTACTTTCATTAAAGGATTTGGCTACTTCTCTCGCATCTGAAAAGAAAGTGATATTATAGTTATTGCACACACACATCATCACCTATATTCCCAGACGGGGTAGGCAGAGCACACAAAACGCTACATAGGCAAAACCGTGACTACTGCACGTTGTGGCCACTTCTAGGTTTTGAGTTGGCAGGTATAATAGTGACAGGTTGCTAGCCTGTCGCCTAAAATATACCTTAACCTACTTCCTTAGTCGCCTCTTACGACATCCACAAAAGAAATGGAGGTGGTTTTCTAATCCACACACACGGCAATTACGTACTTACTTTCAGGCACATCCACGAATAGTGAAGAAACTGAAAAAAAAAAGATTATGTTATTTAATGACAGTGTGTCCACTTCGCGCTTCGTGGCCACTTCTAGCATTTCGACGGCAACAACGTACAAGGTGCGAAGTGCTAAAAGGTTCTAACTACGTACGCAGCACCATAATAATCTAAAAGCCAATACCTATCGCCTTTTATAAAAATCATACCGAAATTCCACTTAGTTTAGGTTTTACACATCACGCACACAGTACCATTGGCGGTCAAAATCAACAAACTAACACGAATATCATTCGAAGTGGCACATCGCACTGTATCCGATGAACGCTATTTCAATCACTCATGCACACAAGGTGCGATTTATTACATAAGTAAGTAAGTAAGTAAGTAAGTAAACACTTTATTGTACAAAGGAAAGAACACGAAAATACAAAACTCATATACAAATAAAAGGCGAGGTACAAAGGCGGACTTATCCCTTAAGGGATCTCTTACAGCCAACCTTTGAGAATCAGAGAGGACACTTGATAATTGAGACAGACAACAAAGAAAGGCTACATCGCACCTCATTCGCGGTCTGGTCGCCTACTGTGGGCACACGTGATTTTTTTAGACTAAAGCTCAAAATCTTAGTGTTATTTGTTACATAGACCTAAGATAGATCCATATAAACACTTTTCGAATAATTAAACGTCTTAGTGTAGCATTCAAAAATCAGTTAGAACTGTTTACATTAAATGTAGGGAAAAATTTACCCACTTACATAGTTCTAAGTGGTAGTAGATAGAACTGTATTAATGGTTCTTGTAACCAATTTTCCTATGTTTTTGGGGTATCTGCATTTTCTCAAAAACTACAGATTTATTTAACAACGTTATAATGAATACTGCGAGAAAATATAACATTAATTTTATGCACAAAATTTTACTTTCTCATGTTCACTACGAAAAAAGTTATGACGACCTCTAATAGTTATTTGGCTCTCCTGTAAAGTTGCAAATTTTCAGTTAGGATCATATACGTTGTTGCCATCGATTTTTTCTGTTCAATTAACTCGAATGGCAGGTATAACAGCGACAGGTTGCTAGCCCATCGCCCACAATACCCTAACTCTTTCTCAGAGTCGACTTCTTACGACACCCACGGGAAGAAAGGGGGAAAGCTATAGTAACACTCATATAACCGTGATGCTTTATTCTCTGCGGGGTAGGCAGAGACAACAGAGCGCCATTCGCTTCTATTCTGACATACTTCTCACGCTTCACTCACATTCATCACTCTCGTCATACACATTCGACGGTTTTGGGTACTCCTAAATTGGCTCTATAGTACATCTACATCGCCATTTTGGTCGATATACGTTCTTCGAGGGCGCCCTCGACCGACTTGCTCTAACACACTTCTCTTGTAAATTTGCTTACATATCCTTGCTTCATCCTTTCTCTCCACGTGCCCAAACCAACGCAGCATACCCGTATTATAACCCGTGATTAGAGAGAAATGTGGTCTGAAAGAGAGTATTAATAAGGATAGAGAAAGGTATGCTGCGTTGCTTTGGGCACGTGGAGAGAAAGGATGAAGCAAGGATATGTAAGCAAATTTACAAGAGAAGTGTGTTAGAGCAAGTCGGGCGAGGGCGCCCTCGAAGAACGTATATCGACCAGATTGGCGATATACTATAGAGAGGCCAATTTAGGAGTACCCAAAACCGTCGAATGTGTATGACGAGAGTGATGAATGTGAGTGAAGCGAGAGAAGTATGTCAGAATGGAAGCAAATGGCGCTCTGTTGTCTCTGCCTACCCCGCAGAGAATAAAGCATCACGGTTATGTAAGTGTTACTATAAAAAATCACTAGCACGAATTTCCATTTATCCTAATTAATGAATAACCTGAATTTCAGGAGTCCGAATTTTCATAATACCTATTTACTCAATACCGAATACCTTGTAACGTTGTACGTACATATTTCATTTAAATAACGTAATTGACAAAAATATAGTAGAAATTTAAAACTTCATTAATATTTGTAAAATAATAAATTAACTAAAAATAATAAAACAGTCAGTAACTCGTCATAACTAAGCTAACTGTACCATAATATATTATATTCATCATGTTAAAAAAAAAAACATAAATATAATAATTAGAACCGTTTAAACTGACCCCTAAATTCTACACGGGTGGTCTGTCTTCATAGTCACAGACTAGCTTCGAACACAGATACCGCGAGTCCTGCATTTGTATGCAAAACAAGCGTGTCATCTTTTTATTCCTGCAGTAGATAACGTCACATGAGTACCTTGGTAATAATGAGTGTTGACAGTCCGAGTGGAACCCATCCTATAATGACGCCACCGTATTTATGTTGTCCTGTTTCTATGCAGTTATACCTAACCTAAGTACTAGACAAAACTATATGTATAATGTATACAAATAGTTTATTTACTGTATGGGTATACAACTAAATGAAAGACGCACCAAAGAAGGAGCATTGCTCTCCCTTTTGGATCTCTGTTTGCATGCGAACTGCATAAGCTTGAGCCCTCTGTTTCTATATAGATCTGTGAATACACCGTTCTCTTAAAATCCGACACGCGCAAACGCTTCCATCATTACAGATTTATTTCTCGAAGACAACACTGTCTTAGTTAATTCACGGCTACGTGCTAATTTAATTTAATTTAAATAACAATTACAAATTTTGTAATAACTTACTAAGTATCCGACATCTTCGGAAAATTTCAATATCTACATTTAGTTAGACTCAGTGAAACCCCGCACCCCGATTTAGGGTAAGTGTTGAACAAAGAAACGTAATCTGTGCTTAGCTGTACCTTAAGCTAGTGCTTATTTTGAAACCTAATGTTTAGTTACGAGTTACTTTCTCCATACCTAACACTGCATCATCGCCGTAGATCCGGCTACGATAAATAAATTACGGGTACTCGTAACTTTGCATTACGGAATGTTCACATTATAATTTTTAACTTCTTTAGTTTTTTTTAATGTTTCCGAATAGCTTAATATGCTTTGCCTCAATCGCTAATATGTGGTTAGAAGGCATTTAGTGTTAAATATCACGACTTAACTTCTGTAATGTTGCAAGTCATTGTACCTAGGGTTACCCTACGTATTTTATAAAAGAAATTCTAGATCTTTCCTTCCAAATTTTTGTAACTCCGTTCTGATAGTGAACACCTAACCAACTGCTTTCGGCTGCTCCTCGTATTTAGGCACAGCTCAGTTGGGGTTCACTATCAGCGGATGTGATGATGAACTTATTTTACCTGTGGACGTTATCCACAGGGTCCTATGCTACGGGTTCCTACGTTACCCCGCATAACTGCGTTGCTTCTGCCTGACCTCGGGAGTCGTTAACACCCGGCTCGGCACATTTTTGGCAACAACACACATACCATCTACCCGGCGTACCCTGGGCGAACCACCTCAGCCGCCCATCCGTCCGCTGTCTACATCACTACCCTAGGGGAGTACCGATCTACGGAGGTCACGCCAGACGGGCTTACGTTCCCCGACCTAGTTTTTTTCAAATAAATAATTTTTGATTTGTTGACGTTTCGGTTTTTATTTATAATCCACCTTTTGGGTCCCGAACGTCACAACCTACAAGCCCTAAGTATTATATAACCTACCTTTTACTAAACATACATTTTATTAAACCTAATCATCTATGAATAAACCTAAGCATTCAAACACTCCTTCTATTGCTTAAATTGCGGGTATTCCTAAAACAGAACGCAAAGATAGTATAACTATTGTAATATTCTGCACCTGATACTTACTATCAATCTTGGTGGTTCAGGCGTTTGGCTCGCTCGTTATAGCGCTTCGCCGGCCGCTGCCGCAGCACGCTCGCTACGCTCGCTCGGCTCGCGTGCTGTAGGGTCACGGTTCTACCTAACACTCCTCCTCGCTTCCTAACCTAACCTAACCTAACCTAACCTGACCGAAACCTGACCTGACCTGCCTTAATTTAGAACACGTTAGGACATAGTTTTAGTAATGATTAGTACTAATAATCATTAGGTGTGGTAATTATTCAGTTATTTCATATTAGCACTAACGATCATTAGGGTTTCGGATTATTAGGTCTAACAATCAATTCGGGGTGTAAAGATTAGGTAATATGACTTTCGGGCTAATGAAAATTCTAGCTAACGTTGGTAAGTGTAATGATATTCGGACTTGTGAAATTAGGTCTAGTGGGGGGTACCCTAATATCACGCTATTACTCACCCTATCAGTAAGTTTGATACCACTCATGCTACGCAAAGAACGCATCTCAACGGCATTCATTCTACATTCCGTCACCGCTTCAAACCGCTTCTCCATACAAACGTAGTCCCCTGTTTTCTCCGTGAATAATGACATTAGAGCAAAAATTTTTTTTACGTTATATTTGTATCTGTTTTGGCTATGCCCCTATGATTTGCTTTTATCGATTTTTTTTTTATTTTTTTTTATTTTTAAATTTTTACAATATCGATAAAAGCAAATCATAGGGGCATAGCCAAAACAGATACAAATATAACGTAAAAAGAATTTTTGCTCTAATGTCATTATTCACGGAGAAAACAGGGGACTACGTTTGTATGGAGAAGCGGTTTGAAGCATGTGAAAGGATGTGGACATTACGACGGAAACGAATCGGCAGTCACCTCAACTGAGCGCGGAAGCAAGACGTGGTCATACTTGCGTAAGCCAAATATACAGCGTATGCACACATTCTGAAATCGTTCGAGCTTGTCGAGCAGCTGCTTAAAGAGCTCGAGGTAAGCGATGTCGCCGTAATCCAGCAAAGGAAATAAAAGTGCTTGTGCAAGAGAAACCTTAGTGTGCAGGGGGAGGAAGTTTTGCAGACGTCTGAGTGAGTGGACCGATGCAAAAAGCTTGCGGCTAACCTCTGAGACCTGAGCTTGTTTTAATTTGTGCTTAAATCTCCTAACATCCGTAATGTCTTGTAAAGATTTTTTGGGAGATCTGTGGAAACGGATTATTTAGACAAAGTAGTCAAAACGGATGATTTGGGAAAAGGATAAAACGATTCAAACCGAATTAGTTTAGTAATAGGATCGACCTCATTTAGTACGTGAATAAAATAAGCGTGATACTTTACTTACTCAACCCACGAAGTAGTAGTTCTTGCCCTAAAATAAAAAAGAACATTCTTCAATAATCGAAACGAGAGGAAATTCAATTAGTCCAGTGGTTTGGGCTGTGCCTTGATAGATCACTATGTCAGTCAGTCAGTCAGTGACTTTTAAGTTGTATATATTTAAATTACTAATCAGTTCCATCACTTTTGAGCAGCTCCTCGTGAAAAAGGCCCCTACACTCGCTTTTATCCGCTCGCCCCATTGACGTACAATAAACAACTACACTCCCAATCGTTCCACAAAATTCCTCGAAAAACGTCCGAGCGGCGTTGCCTGTCAACACAATAACATGAACAGAATTTATTCAAATTGACACCTTATTTTGTTGCAGTAATGTTTAATGACAATTGTACACGACCGTTAGAAGTAGTGGCATAACGTCACTCGCGTTGAAAGACAACTGAACCAAAACTCTGCACAGTTGACGCGTGTCACGCGTGTGCAGACTTTTGCTTCCGACATTTTTTGAGCGTGATTGGGAGTCTAGTTGTTTATTGCGCGTCAATGGCTCGCCCCCTCGTTTCTAGTTTATCTTTCTACTCGTTTATTGTTCTTCGTCGACGGTATGACAAGTGGAATATGTACTAGTGATATATATATGTGCAAGACGTTACTTACTTTCCTCAGTGACTTGTCCAGTAGAAACACTTATTTCAGGTTGGTAACCTAAAAAAAGATTTATTTATTAAAACGGTTGTGTGTAGGGTAATTCCGGGGTAGATGGCCATACGGGAGAGATGGCCCGTCGAAATAGTTCCCGACCGGTAAATGGCACGAGCAGTAGTTTAGTACGCTTCGCGACGCGTGTAGCAACAAGATGCATGCAACTTTTTGGCGAAAATAAATAAAAAAGTAAGTAAAAAAATTGGTTGCTTGTAAAGTCGGTATACGGGCGAAAGTTTTACGTGACAACGACTTTTTATGTCTGTCTCTCTCGCTCTTAGGCGGGCTAACCATGCCCGCGTGCCTCTCACTCGCTCTCATTGTGAGCGCATAACGTGAGCGGGGCGTAACGCAGTTTCTTGAAGTGTCACCCGGCAAACCAATTTATAAGACGTTGTCACGTCAAAACATCCATGTTATTTGTTTCCAGTAGTGGAAATATTTTTCAGAGGGTTCTTATTTTACGTTGTTATGATTATAGTTTCGTAAAATAATGGGTATTTTTGTTGCTACGTCACCAGGTGACGTGAATAATAAGATTCAGCACTATGCCGTCACTTGTAAGCTGTCCAACTGAGTGCAGGTGAGAATTCAAAAGTACAACCCTCGATTATTTACGGCATCTTACGGCATCCACGGCAGAAATGGAGTGGTGTTATTCTGAACCCGACACCACACGGGTCATAATGTAATTAGACAGGATTATTATTGTATATTATTTATTTATTTTGTAATACTGTGGCCGAAAATTTGCGAAAAACAGAACCCCTGTAATATATTTCCTGATTTTTAGGGTTCCGTACCCAAAGGGTAAAAACGGGACCCTATTACTGAGACTTCGTGTCTGTCTGTATGTCCGTCTGTCACCAGGCTGTATCTCACGAACCGTGACAGCTAGAGAGTTGAAATTTTCAACGATGATGTACATATTTCTGTTGCCGCTATAACAACAAATACTAAAATCAAGATAATAATAATTAAGGGGGGCTCCCACAGAAAAAAACGTGTTTTTTTTATTTGCTGTTTTTGGTACGGAACCCTTCGTGCGCGAGTCCGACTCGCACTTGGCCGGTTTTTATTATCACGGTGTCTTGTCTAGTCTTGTGGTTAATAGTTTTACGATAAATTCTTTATTTTTTTTATTTTATTCATTTCATCAGTTCATCACACTCTTACAACTACATTTCCAACATACATTTACATCGTAAGATCTATTGTACTTACTGAGATCAACAGATAGAGATTGCGCCAAGCAATTCTGGAAGATGATCTGAAAAATTAATTTATTTTAAGTCACTTTATTATTACGGCGCAGCGCAGACGACAGACTTTTTGTGCAATCGAGTCTGCGGCGCACAAAAAGTCTGCGTGGATTGTATGCATCGTGCGCCGGACTTTATGCGCGTCGTGTGCGTTACTACGTATAATTCCATTTTCACAGACTAAAAAGTCCGTCGCGGATAGTTTGTCGCCCTAATATCGAGTTGATATACTACATAAAATCACGCCCGTGCTCCCAAACAGGGAAGGCAGAGCACACGAAACGTGACATAGATTAAGCAATGACTACTTCACGCTTGGTGGCCACTTCTATACCTTATCGGTTTAGGTAGTTAAAACAATGTAATCAATCTTGACGTGTCTTTTTATTTAAACGTACACTTTATAAATCGAAATCTTTACATTTTACAATTTAGGTATGAAAAAATCATTTACTTTCATAATTGAATTGTATAGTGTAACGATTTTCATTTTTAGACTGTGTATTTCAACAAAAAGACATGTCAAGATTGTTTATATTGTTTTAACTACCTAAACCGATAAGGTATAGCATATTTTTTTTCAGGTTTTGAGTTGGAAGGTATAAGGCTGATTTCACAGCTGTCCGGGAGACCCGTACGGGATGTTGCTATGGGCACCCGGAGCGGGAGCACAAATGAGGAACTAGAGCATCGTTTCACAGCGACGCGGAGGGGTCCCGTGCGCACCAATCCGGGTCGCTGTAAACGATGCTCTAGTTCCTCATTTGTGCTCCCGCTCCAGGCGCCCGTAGCCACAGCCCGTACGGGTCTCCCGGACAACTGTGAATTCAGCCTAATAGTGACAGGTTAATAGTAACTTACATACACATACATACATATCTTCACGCCTGTATTCCCAAGAGGGGTAGGCAGTGCACATGAATTCAAAAATCCAGTACCACGTTTAGCAATTTCAAGGTAACCAGATGGTTAAACGTGATATATATTGCAGTGACAGGTTCCTAGCCCATCGCCCTATCGCCTAAAGTATATGGTATACTACCTAATTCTTTAGTAGCCTCTTACGGCATCCGCGGAAGAAATGGAGAGGTATTATTTTAAACCCGACACCACTCGGAAATGAAATAAATGCTTACCAAAAACAGACACAAGAATAAAGCTTTCATTTTTTTGTCTGAAGACGTGGTTCTACGCTCAATGTGCCAACAAAAATGACCGAGAATGGAATATTTGAAATGTCTACGTCATACAGTTTATTTTATATAGTGTTGACATAGATGGGTCCAAGGATTTGAAAACAAAATCGGTTTTAAACACGGTTGTTTCTTTAACTTCGTCAACGACATGCCGCTTTAGTTGTGTACAGTTTGCAATAACGAGCGCAAAAAATACGAAGACACATACATACATACATATTTTCACGCCTGTATTCCCAAGAGGGGTAGGCAGAGCACAGGAATTCAAAATCCGAAAACAATTATTTGATATTAAGAACTATTTAAATCTTATCGTGACAGTCGTGTCAATAATAAGTGGACAGGAATAATCAAACTTGCAAGATAAGAAAAAAAAGAGTTTGCAAACCGTACGATAAATTACAATTTTTTTAAGTAGAATTTCTATTCGTAAACATTACTCACACACATAATTATATGTACGCGGGACTTAATCGCGATTTTATTTATT